>JAWLRI010000618.1:1315276-1360079 GCA_034781795.1 Crypturellus tataupa
GAAACGGTCATTTCTATGATTTTAAACAGATTACACTTAACATAAGTAGCAAGATAAGCTGCTGCTTGTGCTTAAAAGGAATTGGGCACCTGCAAACACTTAAGCACATAAGTAACACTAACCCTAGCTTTAACAGTAGTGTCTGTGCTGCAAGATAGAGCCATACTTGAAGAGGAAATGTGAAGTCCATCTGTATATTGTGCTGCTGTGATGCTCTTGGGACTGAGATCACATAACAGCTATTTCTATGGCAAAAAGCTTAATTCTGCAGACTGATCTCAGCATCCCACACTCAACAGCTAATCCTCTATTCTTGCAATATTGTTCAGTTACCTTCATTAGAGGAGCAAATGGCTGGGAAATGTTCCTCAGAGTTTTTAAGGTCTTTCTCACAAGGTTTCTGATGTTGCTGACCACCCTATGCAGCCATGTCCTGGCATTTTAGGTAACCCCACATCCTGCAGTTCATGTGCAACATAGGTTTGTTCAGGGAGACCACCCATAGGAATAGTATCATGTATACTTTTGCAGAATTGTACGCTTGTTTATCTTCAGGGAAGATGTTCTGGGTGATGTCTATAACATAAAGTTGCAAGGAATTGAAAATATATACCCTGCAGGCATTTGTCAATATATGCAGCAGAGTCCTGTGAATTTCTTGGACTGCTTTTAAACCATTTATCAGGAAGAAGCACACACATGGAAAAATATATGTATATCTCCCACTTTGGAATGTCCCCCTAGTTTCATCTAGATATATAGTTGCACTGAGGAAATTTAATGTGTCTTTTTTTTTTTTTTTTTCATTTTTGCATTTTTCCATGGTGAGTAAAGGGGAAGCTGTTTTTCTTTGCATTTTTTGTTAGCTTATTCTCTTCCACCACATCTTGTCAGCTGGGAAGCTCTTACAGAAAACATTTGTGGACAGCTCTGAAGCTGTGATTCGCTGTGTGATTCTCTTGTGTCCCCTCCAGTCTTTCTACCATGGAGCTAAACTGGTTTTTCTGCCAAAGTTCCCCCGATGGCTGTAGTGGAAGAAACAGAATGTGTCCCATATTCTCAGCTAATAAAATTTTAAGTTGAAGAAAAGCAGGTTGAACAACATATTTCATTATAATGCATATTGTATTAATAACTTGCATATTTTACAACTGTCATCTTTGTTTCCATAGAGTAAGTGTGACAGAAGAAAACATTGCCAGTGTATCGTCACACTGGAGAATAACATTTTGGAGAGAAGCTGGTGTTATATTAGAGATTCAGATCTCTTACCCATATTACAATACAATTAAATGGCTATTCATGCTTATACAAATCTGAAAATCTGTCTGTGCTCTCAATTCCAGTCATATCTGCATGTGCTAAAATAGAATTCTGATGCACTGCATCAATTATATTACTCCTGCCTTTCACCTCCTTTATCACTCATTATTTTGTCATTTTACACTTTTTAGTAGAACATTTTGTAGACTCACAGATTACTTTCTGCTGGTTCACAAGCTCATACTCGCTGACCTCTGTGGAAATGCTAGAGGCAGCTCTTCATTTTGTTTAACAGTGGATAGATAAAGGGACAGATGTATTATACTAGGTCACATATTCAGAAATGGTAAATTGTGTTCAGCGAAGCAGTTGACTCAGATGCTCAGCAGGTACACAGATCTTGCATGAATTTCAAAAGATAGTGTGCTTCCATGCACTGGTGCACATTATTTTACATTTTGAATAGAGCTGGGCTCTGATATTTGCTGATTCCTAAAAAAGCAGGGATATACTTATATATAAAAAAAGAGAGAGGAACTATTTACAGTATTATCAGACTGTTTAAAAGTTGGGTTTGATCTGAACTTTAAAGCAATATCAAAACAGCTACAATGGTAGAGTGAAAGTGGAAAAATTATACGATTAGCTGGGAAAAAATGAATGAGGACATAACCAGCAATATCTCTGTGTTTTGAAGAAGTTTGTTACACTAGAGGAGCTGATCTAAGGCATTGTTAAAATATGGGCTGTGCCGAAGTTACTCAGGGTGGTGGAAAAGGAGATGTCCAGCAAAACATCCAAGGCTTCTGGGGCTTAAGGGGGGCCTAGTGGGGCTGGCCTGAGTGCTGGGGCTGCGTGTGTTGAGACATGTAGGTTGGCATTTGGTGGAAGCCAGATGGCAGCAGCACCAACACTGCTGGCCCCAGAGCACTGCCAAGGAGCTTTCGAGGATGGGGCTTCCAGAGGAGGAGCAGTTCCTGCTGGAGAGCAAAGGGAAATAAAATTATTTACATGTTGGGTATCTCATGCTTTAGGGCTTTTCTTAAAATGCCATATGCTTCAAGACTAGGGCTAATATAAATGCTTACTCACTGAGAGAATAAAAGAAATGAAAAAAAAAAAAAGGATTTTATCTGGATATTTCTCTTTTGTGGTAAGACTAATCTGTCTAATGAGCTACATTTGAGGAATGGAGCAACAAGTTATATCATAGACTCCTATACACCACTCAGTTGAAGCAGGAGCTTACAGTGTGTGCATAGGAAAACATATAAATCCCTAAATCCTTATTCTAGCATTCCTGGTAAGCAGTTGGAATGGTATGGCAAAAAGGAAGGTTATAGATACTTCACCTTCTCTTCCCAGCGAGAGAACAAGTTCTGGAAAAAGATGATGTGCTTTAAAGCTGGTAGCCCCAATTGAAGATGGTCAGTAGATATCCTTCCCCAGAGATACATGGCGTTTGTTTTTCCTGTCTGTCTTTTGCCTCAGTATGAAGTTATGTTTAATTTTAACTTCTTGGATTTGTTGTTTTTAAGTCAGGAAATGCTGCTCATCATGAGCACCTAAGGAATTCAATTTAGTTCAGCAGGCTTCTGGATAGAGGCCCAAGCTGGGTTATATCAAAATTTTGCCTTCTACCCCGGAAGGAGCCTCTGATCAATCACATGCAACAAAAAACAAACAAGTGACTATCTACAAGGAAAGCACTTATATGAAATAGTGAGCAGCATCTTCAGCCATGGTCCCATGCCTTTGAGACCCCTAAAAGGCAGAAAAAGAAAACAAACTTTTGCAGCTGCCAGTTCCTAGTAGAGGGATATAAAAAAAGCTAATTTTAGGGCATTGTCCCCCCACACACACATTTTCACCTTTCCAGAGTACCAGTGTGTGGCAAGGAGCAAGGCAAACTGAGCACAGAGGCAAGGGAAATGCAGAGCTGCCCAAAGGAAATTCTTATGGAAAGGATGTCCGGTAGGCAGTTGGCAGCAGTTGGAGGAGCTCCAAGGCTCATGTCATGGCTTGGGAAGAGGCAGTCACCGCAGCATTCCTCCTGCCCACGAGTTCCCTAACTCCTATGGAGCAGGACTTGGCACTGCGAGACATCAGCCTTCCCCTTTTTCTAACAAGCGTTTATCTGGCCGTTGTTACACAGTACAAATTGAGGTACTGAGAAAACAACAATTTGCTATTTGCAAATATCAAAGCTGAAGCTGAAAGGCAAATAATACAAGCTCAGTGTTTTGTCCAGCGTCACAGCTGCTGTTTTGTATTGCTGTGTTTTAATTTAAATGTAATCTTAATTGAATGCACTGCAGGAAAGATACTGCATACTAGAAACAAAACCTTTCTTTCCAAATTCTCTGTCTACAGTGATTACACTCTCCAGCCAGTTCAAAAAACAGCTTCTTGTTTCTTCCTTGCAAGTGTATGAAATTGTTACTTGTGGTGCGAAGAGCCATTTTCATGTGAGTTGCCTCAAAGCTATTTTTTCTCAATTGATCAGTGTAGGACTTGCAAACAGATAGATAGATTAATAGACCTAAAACCAAATTAGAAAACCCAGATTCCTTTTATAAAAGACTGTGTTTACCAAGGCGTGCTCAGCTCTTTTAGGGAAGGTGTGATTATTTCCAGCCCATATTTTCTTCAGATAGCAATAGGAACAGGAAGATTATTTTGTTACTGTTAGTCATTTTCGCCTCAATATGGCACAAATATGGTGGATAGAGGAGTATGCGCAATGCAACCTTCACAAGTTTTATCAACTTGGTATGAACTGTAAAATAATATTCAGGATTCTCATAAATACAAATACACATTTTGGCTGAGCTTCGAACTCTCTTGTCCACTTGGTTATGGATCTGAGCTATTTCAGCCTTGATGACAACAAGGTTGGCTGCAATGTAGACATGCCCCTAGAGGACACTAAGAATAAGAATTTTAAAAACATACAGAAGCCAGGCAGTATGGGTTATTTCTGTCCTCCATTATAGCAGTAGGAGTTTTGTCAAAGATTGATGAAAACTTTCTCAGCACTTTCAAAGATCCCTGCAAAAATATGTAGCTTCTGAAGTAGAAACAGAAGTATATTTCTGGGTTGTATAAAGCTTTCCCTATTTTAATGTACTATTTGATATTGACCCATTAATTTGTTTTTTGACTAAATCCTACTCTTTCATATCATAGTAACAATTATGAGTTTAGAGTCCCTGTTAAGGTGACCTAAAATTGCTTAGAATTCAATTTTTCTGAATTCAGCAGTCTGATTCATCACTTGCATCAGCATTTCCAGGAAATGTATATAATCTCATATCCAATAAGATTATGTTTATCTGTTTGTAGTGGATTCTGAGAAGCATGTGTGAGCGTATGCGTTTGTAGAGGAATGAGATGGAGACTTGAAACAAAAGAATGTAGAGATAAATTGTTAGTGTCCTAATTTTATGAAAAAAAAAAATCAACAGCCAGCATTAAGACTGTGAAATAAATTGCTTTTGAATATCTTTCTAAGAGATGTCAGCCATCTTGCTTATCACTGAACAAGTCGCATTTGAACTAAACAGCTCAGTATCAAATTGAAGGATGTGGTTGCTGATTGAACACAGGTGTAATGGTTGATATACTGTCACACGGTCTGACATTAACCTAAGATCTTTGTTGAAATTCTTATTACTGATGGCACAAAATGTAATTGCTAATTTTCTGCCTGAATGGTTACATATTTTCTCCAAATCTTAAGAGTTATTCATCCCTTTTGCACTGGCCATTTCTCAGAGTTTAAGGCAGATGTGTCATTGGTCCACAGGCCAGTAATTGAACCTGTCACTTGCAATCTACTGACTTCATTCCTCAGAAATGTATCTACTGCTTCATTCACCTTCCTGCTTATTTTTCTCTTGGTATCAAATGTCTGACTTAAACCTGTGCTAACAGATATTCATTGTTTACCTTCCACATCTCTGGTCACAGAGCAAAGAAATCAGCAGCAGCCTTGACTGATTATTATTTTGCATTCACTGTGGGGCTCTTGTTCAAAATAAGCTGTCCATTGCTAGTCTAATTTTAATAAATGAATCAATCAGATTACAGAAGAATCTGCAATGAGATGAAATAAAGCAGAAGAAAATATACAAGAAAATTGCTATAAAAAATCAGACCCGCTGAAATTTTTTTGGAAACTTCCTGTGGTAATTTGGGAAAAAAAAACTCTGCTTCTTCCTAATGGATTATTAGGGTTAGGTAACTTCAGTGACCAGTGCGTCTGTGGAAATTTATAGTAGTGTTATAAAATATTCAGCATCCCAATAGAAAATCATCTTAAAGTGAATTCTTACCTAAATAACAATTGTATAAAAGTTTTAAGGACCCAATCTGCAGATGCCTATTAAGATATAAATATACTAGCAAATATCCTCAGGATGCTATTCACATAATCAAACTGAGATAACTGAAGGAACAGAAGTCACTAATAAATTTATATTCAGGCAGAATTTGTGCTTTTTTAAGTGCACATGAAATCTTCAACTCAGGATTTTTTTTTTTTTTTTTTTTTTTTTTTTTTTTTAAGATTTATGGCATCTATGTCAAGTCTTAAAAAATTGACTCAGATAATATAGATCCTCTAAAATCCAAGGGACAACTGAATGCAGTGTCTGAAAAATTCTTTTTGAAGTATCACATTTGGGACCTGTTTCACTGCTTCTCCACAAATAAATATTCATGCTCTTGTCAATGACATCCTAACTCTTGACTGTGAGGGAAGCAGGATATGAAAAAAAGTCATCTTCCACTCAGAACCTCAGGAACAGCTGCTGCTATTCACATCATTATTTTTCTCATACAGAGAGATAAAGACTGGGAGCTAACACTATCCTAGCTCAAGTATAGCTATACCTTATTCAGTGTTTTTTTTCCAGGTATAATATAAAACATAAGTTACCCAGAAATTAACATTTCACTTGTTCTCGGA
Organism: Crypturellus tataupa; assembly: GCA_034781795.1. Lineage (NCBI taxonomy): Eukaryota > Metazoa > Chordata > Aves > Tinamiformes > Tinamidae > Crypturellus > Crypturellus tataupa. The sequence goes on from JAWLRI010000618.1 coordinate 1,321,512, forward strand.
GATATTTTTTTTTTTCCCTGAATGACTTGCCAGATAGAACAGGGCTAGGTCTTATGTATTTTTGTTCACAGTGATCAAATGATATTCATTGGCACACTGAATATGTTAGTCCTAGCGAATGTCTACTAGGAAAAGGGAAGAAATTTAGTAATGAGAGTAGACTGCTAGGCATCCAAATGAAAAACAAAGAAAGATTCCCTTCTGAAAAGTTTCTTCAGTGCCACCTGCGTGATGCACCTGTATCATAGTAAAATACAAGACATTAGGAAGGCTGTTAATCTTTTTTCTCATATTCTAGAACGGGCATTTCAATTGGAAGTTGGACTCATGCCTTAGAAATTCTGCCCTACTCTGGAAACCTCCACAAGGGGATTTTAAATCACTCTGAAAACTGGTAGCAATGATTTGGAGGAATCATTTGGGATGACACTTTAGTCCAAATGTTTACTGCAAGATGAGATATTCTGCTGCTTTCTACATCAAGCTCACATGCTTAAACATAGTGAGCTGAAACAAGGGTTTTTTACACTGTCCCACTGAAAGATTATTCACAATGGAGCCAATATAATGTTCATCATATAGTTTGTGATTGCTTTCTCATTAAACTTATTAACATAGAAGAAAAAGGAATATGAGAATTGAAGATATAAGACATTGTGGGCATCGTGGAAAAGGTATGTCTAATGCTATAAGACCTCATTGCAAACTGGTGACTGAGATTCCTGCAATGAATGTTGTGCCTGGACAGTGCTGTGAGTTATCAAACTTATTTTAATTATAACAGGAAACTCTGATCATTCTGAAATGGGAGATGATGGATTGAATCAAATTTTAATCTTGAAAGATTTCCATCATTTGAATCCAAAAACCAAATCCAAAGGAAGCTAAGCTACATATACATACCTCAGTCAAACACTAGTCAAAGGGTCATGAAGAATTACTGATATTTCTTCCTTCAGTTGGCTCTGTTCTACCAGATTGAAATAAACTTTTCAGGAAGCTGGTATGCCTTGTTCATTGAAGAGTCAGGCTGGAGTTCTGCCCAATCTTTTGCCATTTTCTGTCATGAGAGTGAGACTACAGCTAGTTCGGATATTTCTGCTTCTGCCACTCCTACCTCAGACAGAGACAGATTTGTTTTCTTTCCAAAAGCTGTTGGGTGCTTGTGCTGCAAAGATATTTCAAACTCAGGTAGGCATTCTCAAAAACAGTGTTTATCTTGAGAGCCTTCAGCTTCTGTGGACTGTACACAGTTCTCTTCAAACACCAGACACTGGACAGATGATTGTTCACAGAATTTTTAGATCCTGAGATACTGTATCAGGGCCAGTCCTGAAATTTGTGAGACCATCTAATTATTTTACTTAGATATTATCTTTACAACTCATTTCCTACTAGTCAGTTGGTATCTCATCATGAAATAGACAGTGCTAATTAAGTAGTCATATCTTAACATTAACATCCTTTTTAACTGGTAATGATCATATAGAACAGTAGGTTTCATCTAGATTGAATGCCTAATAAAAGACTTGTGCTTACATCGTTTGTAACATGAAGTGATATCCATCCATAGAAATTATAATTGAAAATCTCTTTGAAAAGAGTCCTTTCAAAAGATTTTTCTAGCATCCACAAAGCTAGGAAAACTTCCTGGCATAGCAGAAGTGGCTGTTTACGGTCATTGTTTTTGGATGGAGAAAGGAAGATCTGAATGATTTGGACTCAGACCAATAGCTGCATTTTTTTTTTTTTTAATTTGTTCTAGCTAATTAGCAGAATTTGAAGTGATGATTAAGAATTAGGCTCTATGTAGCTTATTTCATTAGAGGTCAGTTTAGAGAACTGAGTTCATATTCTGATTTCATTCAAAAGCAAAAAGAAATGTTGTGTTCTGCTTTTAATACCTTGCACATACATAGTCATCCCCATTTGTCCCCCACAGCTCCAAACACAAATCTGAAAGACTGACAGATCTTACTTCAGTAAGAAAAGACTTGCACTAAAATACCAAATATTTTTCATCAGTACTGACAATCATATGGAGATATTTGAAGAGTGCCATACATTTAGAAATAATGTTAATATTCTCATTAATTTATAGCACTGAAGTCTATGAAGACACTGAAAAGAGTCATATAAACTGAACATATACAAATGCTATTAAAATATTGTTTAGATCAAAAAATATGCATATGTGTACCTAGAGCTCAACCTTATCAAGGTACATGCTTTTGCTTTAATCAAATTTGTAATTAAAAGTCTTATATTGGTTTAATGAGAAAGTTATTTTTCTTTATGATCAGGACAATGACACCAAAGTAATAGTAATGAAAATCCAGTGCTACTAAGGCTCCATCTAGAATATTCTATACACATCATGACATCCTCCCTCCTTAAAGAAGGAAGAGAGGAGTAAAATGACAGGAAAACACAAGAAAAAAAGAAAGAACTGTAAAACTTGACAAGAATATTGGCATTGAGAGGCGCATTAGAAAACTTCTCCCATCCCAGAAAATAACATTTTGGAGCAGCTTTCCAATAAGAACACAAGTTTTCAAATTAAAGTAATTTTACAAAGAGATACTTGATAAAGGCAACAGTGAAAACGTCTGTTTTTATTTTTCAGATTTGCATTTTCTTTCACCTTCTAAGTCATATTTTTCCTAGCCAAAATGATGAGCTAGTAAACACATAACACTGTAAAATGCAATAGGGATCCGTTCATCTGCACGGATGGAAAATATTACATGGATAGATGTCTTTTTGCACATGCATAACCCAGCCAGGATTTTCTGAAGGCAATTTAGCTACATTTTAAAATAAGCAAAAGCAGAATAATGTTCCTTTTATATCTATATCACTACTACCTGAGAATCTTTCACAATAAAATTAATGTTTGAAACTGTAGTTATTGATCTAAATAGAAGTATGTCAACAGCAGCAGTTCAAAAGCTAGGTTTTTTTGGACCTTTCTCAATCAAGTAACAATGTACATTTGATCCTACTAGCCACTGCTGTTCACATTTCTATTAGTCAATAGAGATACCAACTGACTAGCAGTTTTCACCTACTTTCACCGAATTTATATCAGGAAAACTAGAGGGAGTGAATCCAAAGTTAATCAACGTTGGCAAAGCATTTCCTTGAACATGTATTGTCTTGTTCCACTTTTTCAATCTTGAAGGAACAGATAATTCCTCCCACTTACCAATCTTATATTTACTACCAGGAAAATTATCCAAAATCCAAAATCAAAATACCTCTAATGAGTGAGGTAGCAAACTTGGGATAACAGAAGTAACGGTATGCTTCATCTGCAGGCATTATACTGTGGTAGCTCGCTCTAATGTAGGCAGAATTAGATGGGAAATAAGGATAAGGGAATTGCTCTCAGGTGAGGTCTCAGAAAAGACACTTGCGTTAATATTCACATCTTCCCTATCCATATGTTATTGATAACAGAATAAACAGGACTCTTTCACACTTTTTCTATTTTGGCTTTTCTAGGAGAGAAATCTCTTAGGAATTGACATTTCAACAGATGCAGTCAAACATACATTTTTTAAAATCTATATTTTGGCTGTAACTCATCAATATTTATAATTTCCTTAATACCTTCCTCCATATTGCAAACCTAGATTTAGCTTTTTTAATAAACTACATTTGACTTCCTTCTCTTTTTGTTTTCTATTGAAAGATGCATGGATTTTTCCATGCAGAAACAAACAGTCAAGCTGAGTAGCCACCTGCCGGGCTCTTGGATACAGGTTTAGGTTTTTCCCTCTATAAGATCTTATATCATAAAAAAACCCCATGAAATTCATGATGAAATGTAAAATAAAGCTCCTCATAGAAAATATACAAGCAGTACAGGTAGCAAATGCAGAGGAGTGCTGAGAAAGGAAATGTGAAATGATAGAAATGAAAAAGATGGTCTTAAAGAATCACTTACTAGACAGAACTTTAAGCAACAATATAGTAGAGTTAAAAAAATCTTTTTTTAGGCAGATTGGAGCTCTACAAAAGACTAGACAGATGAATCAGCTGTAGTTTGGAGAGTGCACAATTGTGATTACCAAAAGACTCAATATACCCATATTTCTCCTTTTTTTTTTTTTTTTTTTTTTTTTTTTTTTTTTTTTTTGCTTCCTATATAGGAGCTAAACACTCTAGCTTAATATCACTTTTGAGTTTTACAGATTAGCAGGCTGTCTATACTTTTAATCATCATCTTAAATAATGCTAATAAAACTAATTAGTATTCTTAATAGTAATAGTTTTAAAATAAATCTGGATTAAGTGGAAATTTCATTGGGGAATATTTCTAGGTATTAGACTACTTCTTACATGATCATTATAGAATTTGGGGATGTTATGGATATTCAAAAGCATCATTTCACAAACCAGTAAAGTGCTGTAAGAGTTATTTTTGTATAGTTCTGTTTGGAGTATAGAAAATCTCTTCAACCCCAGACACCTCATTACAAGAAAGAGATTATTAAACTCTAAGAAGTTCAGCAAACAGCACAAAAATATCATGGGGCTGCAGAACTGGCATACAGGAAAAATTTAAGAAGGATAAAGAGGTATAAATTGGCTATGAGAATAAGGGAGATACAGTTACAAATCTTAATAGCAGTCAAGGTGTACTGTAAGCACCAGAGGGAGATTATTAGTTTTTTGAGCAGTGAGAGAAAGAAAATATTTAAGCTGTGTATTAAGAATCACTTTTTTTTTTTTTTCTAGTCAAATACATTAATCCATGGAATAGTTTCAAGAGGGCAGAAAGTACCAAAGTTAGATTGGATAAAGCATTAGAAAATTTATTGTATGAAATCTTTCTACTTTGTTAAGTATAATTGTCATATATTAAAATTAAGACTTGTCAAAGTCTAGGTTTTTTTTAAGCACATTCTTGAAGATATCAGCATTTGTTTATCAGAAGTCTGTCAATGATTCAAACACATAGAAATTTAGAAGACAAATAGTGAGAAGAGTTCTAGTATCTCCAAGTATTACCAGAAATAATAGATGAAACAAGGGAAAAAAGAGCTAGAGAAAGTGAAAGACTTCAGAGCCATGCCTGCTTTCTAACAAATGTACCTTGGTGATTATAATGCAGTCATCGTGTTACACATATACTTGCTTTGTTGTTCTTGAGTTTGAGTATTATTTTCCCTGCCAAAGCGTACAGAATATAGAATAATTTAGGAAATCAGATCCATCAGGCTTGTGGTTTCATGGCTTTGCCATTAATCTCGGCCTAGTTCATTCTGTCAAATTTCCCTCTCTTCTAATTCAAATAGTCCATCCTTTCAGCTCACCTTCTGCTTATCGTGTAAAGAAGGAACACAAATAAATTAGTTGAAATTAGTACTAAATCAAGTAGTACTGGAATCAAAGTGACGTAATGCTATAAAAATGCTGTGTTTTAAGAAAACCTACAGACAGAGCCAGACCAGGTAAAGAAGTTTTTTAAAAAATAAATGAAGAAAAACAAAACTTAGTTTAGACTGAAACCTGATGGCACAAGTAATTTCCATCTTTTGAAATATATCAGCCTTGCTGTGTCATCCCAGAAGTGAATTACTTCACACAAGAAAGTAGCTAAAATGTATTTCTTTTTGTTCCTAGGGTTTACTGGGGAGTTGCTATTCTATAACAATATTGTTCAAAGAAAAACTGTATATATCATGAAGAATTCCAAATATGTTACAAAATATTTTTGATAGAAAATAATTTGAATTATTGAAACAATTTCTGAATCACTGGAAATGTTAAATAAATGCGAAAGCTTCAATTATGAACTGACTTCTAAACTCCGGCATTTGGTCATGAAGGATTAATAACTATTTCCTAATTCTGGGTGTTAAAGGAAGATTTTACTCCATTGCATCTTTCATAAATGTCAAGTCTTAGGGGAATTCTTCATATCCATAAAGAAAACAGAATTTGACTGCAGATTATTTCCCCTTTAGATCTTTCTATTCCAGTTAATGACCCCACAGCAAACCAAGATGTTACTGCTTGCCTGTATTAGCAAAAGATGATAACTTCTGATTTCATGTTAAGTTCAACTGTGGCATCAATAAAAACTTTCTATGAATTTTCTTTTACAAGTGGCCTTATCAACAGCATCGTCATGTTTATTGTAATAACTACATTAAAACTGTGCTGACACCTCCCTGTCTCTAAAACCAGCACTGCAAGAGCACCAAATTGAAACATTCACTGGGTTGCTCTATTGCCTAGGTTGAGATTGGTGTGGCGGTGCTCATCTGCCAGATAATGTCCTCTGAAACAACCCATACCACATTTGCTTTGCAGGAATACCCAGAACCCCCACCATGTAGACACAGATTTGTTTTCCTTAGGATTATTTGTCCCAGAAATAAGTAAAAGAATTCAGGAATTGCAAAGGAATCTCCAAGCAGATATTAAGTTAATTTGAACAGTTAAAAGGAGAAATAACTGGGGATGAGTAATGTGACTTTCCAGCTCTTCTTTATTTTTTTCTGCTTCCTGAATAGCTTTATCCTCCTAGAATCTTGTTATTTTGGTTTACTGTACTCTAGTTGCAGATACATATATATATAAACCTCTCTGTATCTTTGCCTCATTCACACACTATTGCTTCTCAAATATAATGTTTGCTTATTTTTTTCTCCTGCCTATGCATTTTTTTTTCTTATTTATGCTCTACAGCTGTGTTGTTTAACTGTACAAAGTGTTTGAGGATAATTTCATGAAGATGCTAAACAAAATTAAAGCCTTATCTTATCAGAAGAACCATTTATCTGAATGACTTGCAATAACCTTATTTTCTTTACAGAAACTTATTTCATTAATAGCAAGGCAAGGTTACTTTTAATCTTTAAATAATGATCTTGAATTCAATGGATGTAAAATTCAGTAAATCATTTCTGTGATGCATCTCTGCTGTCATGTCGGAATAATGTAGTTACTAAACATGCTATAAAGTTTTTATTATTTTCATAGTGTGTTTGAAGGAATGCATATTTTTATAATACTAGACTTCTGACTTCAGAGAGTTATTTTGTATGTTGTTTGTTTGTTTCAAAGTCCACCATATTACTCTCTCTTTTTATGAGCTGTAATTGGATGGAGATCAGAGTTAGTGGATAAGAAAGCAGATTGACTTTCATTATTGCTCTTCATTTTCATGCATTTTTTTAACATGTAGTGATATTTGCAAATCAGAGTTGCCTTCCATTGAAAGGAAACACTTTGATAGTCCTAAAATCAAAATCTTTGACTTCAATTTGTTCAGTAGAATAGAAAAAATAAATGTATCTCAAAGTGATCTGACTGCAGCCAGTGCTCTGCTGAGTTGCTGTGATATGTCTGATCTTGTCTGTCATTTTGGTGAGACAAAAACTACATTATTCTTTATGATTGATGCTCCTTAGGCAGCCCATAAATTCTGTCATACACTAATGGTCTGTAGTAGTTCAGTGTGATGAAGTCTGCCTTATATCATGGTAACTGTAATCCAGCTGCACGATGGCTGGACCTTTGGAGAGAATGAAGGTATCACACACATGAACCTGATCCTGCTAAGCATTTTGTTAGCACAGACTGGCTGTGACAAACCCAGAATCAAACAGAGCAGTTTGATTTGAAAATACAAAATGTTGTAGTCTGGATCCACTCAGCTTGAAGAAGACTTTTTTTTTCTCTCTTTTTCTCCAAGGAAATTAAAAGATTAAGATAATAAAAGACACCATTCTGAGCAACTGTGTCAAAACTCAAAGTTACATATTTAAACTAGAGATCAGGATCCTAGAATGCAGGTGGTTTTAGTAGATAACTAAAATCCTTCATCAGGGATACCTATTCACTTGATTTTTAAACCAAAGAGAAATATATAGAATAAATAATGATAATAAAAGAATAAATAAATAAGAAGATTGACTTGTGATGGCACAGTAAGGGGGGCAATGGATATCTTGACCCCACACTGACAGGGAATGTGCACTGTTCTCTGGTTCACAGCAGACTTTTCTGAGGAGGAAACACAGGAGTAAAGGCAGTGAAAGAGCCTCCCCTCAGCCAAGAAACTGGGCATTGCACTTGTACCTATAGGATACCTACACCTAGGTATATATATGCCTAGGCCAAACCCTTCAGAAAGTGTAATGACTGTCATGTTTCTATAAAGTATAGTCAGAAGAGAGACAGAATGGCTCTCCCTCTACCTGCAATGAGTATTGCAGCACTGCAGAATTGGGAGATGTCTATCTGTAAGGGGCTTCACATCCACTTCCTCAGAAAACGCTTTAGCCACTAAGACATAACCTATTAGGCAGGAGCGAGATCTACCGCACTGTGTGGTGACACATGAGCATCAGCAAGGAATTGAGGATTCATAATGCAAGGAGAAATAAGAAGAGACAAACACTGACTATTTACCTGGTGGAGAGAGCATTTTTTCCTGAGAAACATCTCATTTGACAGCACCAATCTTGTCAAAAGATGTAGGGAAGTAAGGCCATCTCCTGTTTCCCATCCTCTGGGAGAGAGCTTTCATTTGAGATTGCTAATGATATTTTAATAATATGATTAAGTAACCAATATGGAGCCAATGGAGCCAATAAAGGCTCCAATTCTGCTAAGGTGTGCTCAGCAAGCTCTAAGAAGCAAACCTACAAATATCCTTTGGCAAAGCAGGTTTCTTGATCCTGACTGAATTTAGGTATATACCGATGTTGCCTTTCCATGGGTAGGTGCCTCAGACGTGCATAGCTCCTGACGTGGATGCTACTGCTACTGCATCCCGACCAATAAAATCTAGTATCTATGTATTATTTCTTATGTGTCAGAGTGGGAGGATGGTGATAAAGCACTGAGCGTATTGTCCCAACTTAGCCAGTTCAGGCTTATTTGTTGGCTCCTGCTGCTTTATATCTCTCCTATGAGGCTCCTGATGCTTGCTGACAGGGAAGTTTTTTAATAGCTTCAAAAGAGGAAGGAGTCCTCTTCTGAGTCTGGTGAATTACTAGAAACATCTTCAGAATTATAAGTACTTTAAGAAGAGTAACCCTTTGCTTGCTGGTGGTGTAGGAGTTAATCAGTATTTATTGCTGTATACATCAGTAACTGTTCACCTATAAAGCTGCATGTGTTCAGAGAATAGTCCTTTATATCTGAATTGCTTATGAAGTTGTGAGAATTGGCGTAGGGGAAGACAATATTTATTTAGCACATTGATTTTGTTAATTCCCCCCTGTGCCTGCATATAGCAGAAGATAGATATTTTTGCCAGTCAAGAGTATTGGGTTAATCCTTGGAGGTACATTTAAACAGTATGATAGTTTGACCTGTGGCCTATCATCTAAGATAGAGGGAGTGATAACGAAATTCGTTTAATTATTTAGTTTCTTGATATGCTCTCTGGGACTGACATATAACAAAGGTTACATAAAGAGAAAGGGTAGCAGAATTTATTTCTTTGTTAAGCAAAATTAGTTTGATGTAATTATCATTTCAGGTTTTTTTTGTTCATAACTTGCATAAATATAGATTGAGATTTAATTGGTAAGTAAAATAGCTACATAAATTAACTGCAGTTAAATTTTAATCTAGAAGAAAAGCTGTGTGAGTATATTCTATGCATAACAAGTAGTGTTATTTCCAATTAATAGGATGCTGGACATTTTCCATTGTGGGATAGATTTTCATTTACTTCAGATCTTGTCAAACTTGTGTTGTCAAACAAAAGGCAATCGAAGATTTCAGCCAGAAATTTTACCTGTTTAAAGGAAAAGGCTTAATCAAAGTAGATTGTTTTGCCTATATGAACAGTTTATCTGAAATTCCCCTCTAGAAACTCTCACAGCTCTGTGCCTTAGAGGAAGAGTCTGAAATTAAAACAATGAGTGAAGGGGTGGTTTCTCAAACCAATGAAGATTCCACCCCAAACTACTCAGTTCAGAAATCTAAAACTGTACCTGTTAAATTCATTTTCCTTTAGCCACTCAAATATTTTTCGATTCTTTCTTTTGTGAAAATATTTAGATGGCATTTTCACCTGCAAACATTCTGTTAAACCAAACACTACACTACAGAGCTGATGCCTCCTAAGGAAAGCTCCTCATGGCATCTGGAACATAGAGTCTTTCTTGCAAAAGTACCTTTTCTCTCTCTCTCCTTTTCGTGTCCTTTTATTTACACAGCCATGAAAAAGAATTGCATATGGAGCAAAAACAAGTATAGGTCTAGGTTCATGGGGTAAATTACTTCTATTGGAAATATGCCATATATCAAAATATGTGCTTGAATTTTGGCACACTGAAGATACAAGAGTCTTATTGCACTTCTACATAAATTTAGCAGAAAAACATGAGAGAAAAGAAACAAGTGAGAACAATTAATTGTCTGCTGAAACAGCCAGGGGAGAACGAAGCAAGAAAATCACAGAGGTATTTGTTGGGCAAGAGGCCTTGATCTCCTAAAGAGACCGTAATATTGACTGAAAAAAGTATGTAGAGGACATAGTCCCATAAAAAGATAAAAAAATACAGTAAACCAGACAACAATGTCCTTTTTTTCAGTGATTAGCTGCACTAATCAAGAATGCTTTTTGTTTTCAATTTTTAGTTTCAACTTTTATCATATTGTCAAAATTCTATCATACAACTGAAATACTGTTGTGAAATATTGAAACTGCATTCTGATTTCAGGCTGATTTTTTCTTAATATTAGAGGAAGCAGAAGTTTTAAATCAGGTAGTAAATCAGGAAAAAAAGACATATTATTCCAAGTATTAAAAGGTTCCTATAGCTGTTTGAAAGGGAAATTTTCCATTTCCTCCAAGAAGTCTGGATAAAGAGAATGGAATATGGAATAGGTCAGCTTTGGATCGGAGAAGGTGTCTCAACAGATGTCTTTAAAGCAACAACAAAACAAGAAAAATGACAAAACTAAAAGTAATGTCATGAACTTATCAAAAACTTATTACTTTGACAGCTAATTTTCCTGAAGAGTGCTTTTGTATCAGGTAATCATTTATTTAAACTATTTTATTACACATAAGCAAATTAGGTCCTGTTTATAAGAAGGACTGAGGTGAAAAATCACATTTCACTAGTATAGGTACCAAAAATGTATTCTGTATGTATCTGTGTCTTAAAGAAGAAGAGACATTTCAACACCCCTAGTACATTTCAGAGCAGGTTCATCTAGTTTATCTAATTAACAGAACTCTTTGAGGGGTTGATTAATCACAAGGAGAGTAGATATTCTGTACTGAATATCTGTAGTAGAAATTAGATTGCTCTTATCAGTTCTATCAAAATTGTTTCATCACTTAATCTCTTCAGTGAAATGAAAGAATGCGTGTGTGTATATATATATTATATTTCTTTCAGGATGATTTTTAGGACTTGTATAACACTGCCTCTATTACCAAAATTATTTGCTAATTTCTATGCTGAAGTCTATACTTTAAACTGTCTTAGAGTAGAGAAGAAATTCCTTTGGCAGAACAATTTCATCAAACACGTTAACGGCAACTAGTAAAGGACACAACCTAATTCATGTAAACTGAAAGGCTAGACCAGAAGTTCATTCCCAAAAGAAAGCAGAAGTTATTAAGATTTAAATTTATTTTCAAAAGTCTAAGTCTGATCCAACTCTCTCCTTGTTACTTGTGTACATAAATAACCTTTTCAGTTCTGATAACTAGAGTGGCCTATCATAAGAACATGTGTATAACACTTTTAGGCAATGCTTCTGGGTGAACTTTTAAGTTTATCATTCCACTAAACATATGTAATCACACACAAACAATATATAGAAAGAATTTTTATCAAACTTTACCAACAAAAACAAAATAATAAAAAAGATACCTCGGCTATGACTGCCTTTTGGGGCAATAATTCAGCTGTTAAAATCAGTTTATTTACACAGATGACTCTAATGACACTGGGTGCTCAAAGATTATCAAAGTTTGAAGACCGTGGCGTAAACTATGGTCTGACTTAATCATTGATCATTTAAGTATCTATTTGTATTAAGTATATCAACATTTATATTTATAATTGAAGCTGAAGGTTGAGATCAACAGAAAAGCATATAAGGAGAGTGTTCAATCTTCTCTGTATATGGTCGCTTTTTTATTTTTCTGTTCCATACAGTTTACCAAGTAATTCAGGAAATTACTATGGGACTAATGTCAGGTCTGAGGAAGAAAATAACTGGAAGCAGAGCTGAAAAAAGAAATTGGGAAATTGGGCTTCTTGGGCTTGCTAGTGTATTTACTGGATGCTTTTGATTCATCATGCATTGGGTGGGGAATGAGATAAAATTTAAAACTGGATGAGTAGTAAATGAAAGCTCTGTATAATAAGAGCAACCTGTCCTGAAAAAAGTAAGGAGTGTGCAACTTCTTACTACAGGTGAAAATATGGCCTTAAGGCCAGTAGAGAAGTTTTTGTGTATTCTTCTAGCAAGTATTATGCAGCCATCCAGCTCTTCTGCCAAAATGCAACACATACTTATCATGTCTTTTCCTTCAAGAAGGATTTTCAGAACTCATAGACTGCTTTACATGCAAATTAACATAAAAAAATAATCTGTCTGGCTGAGTATAGATTGAAAATACATTCATGCTTGACAAAAGGCAATTATTAGCTAGCTGAATAGAAATGGAAATTGAATAGAAAATGAAACAGAAAGTGTTAGAAACATAGAAAGGGCTATGAACTGATAAAGATGCTTTTATTCATTACTACATTCATTTTCTAAAACAACAACAACGTAAGAAGACAACGACACTGGATAATATCTTTAATAAGGGCAAACTTACAATAGGTTATGAAACAGTTTTCATTAGGTGCTCAAGAAGCCTATAAGCGCCTAATTAAAGCTACAGTACTGAAGACAGTGAGTATTTCACATTTGCTTGCATAATGTGCATCATTATTTAGCCAAAAACCTTTAGAGAAGGGGAGGGGAAAACTTGGTGAATCACAGTATCATTATGCAGTTTTGAGAGGCTGAACTGAGGGAACTGTATATACACTAGTGAACTCCTTTCCACATGAGGTAAGACTACGTGTTCCACCGCTTTCAAAACTGTCTTCTGTGCTCAATTCTTCCTCTTGATAAGATAGCTAGATACTAATATACATACATTACCTGGTCTCCACCAAGGAAACCCATAAATAATCTACAATCTATTAAGCCTATTTCTCAGACAGTCAGGAAGGCTGAAAAAAGAGAGAAATAAAACTCATGTATCTATTTCTAAGTAAAGGAACTTGAATGATGATTTGAGAAGGGAGAATAGATGCTGACATTTGAATAGTGCTCCTTCCTGCCACTTATGGATATTTTTACCATGTAGGAGAATTAAAATAATGAAAACTAAATTACCGTGAACTTTCCAATGAAATATAGCTGTTGGGGAATTCTTTTTGCATTCACAGTCCTGATGTTCCACTTACTATTGGCTCTTTAGTCTGCACAAATATGAAACTTCTCCATCTTTTGTGTTGCACAAAGGTTTTGCAAAAAAAGCACTGTAGTTTGTTAGTTAACTTTGAACACTCCTCAGAACAAATGTGCTCAGGCTGAAAGGAAAAATATTGTGGTTGAAATGGAATGGAGAGTTTTTAAGTTAGCGGTATAGCAGGGTCATCCTGCAATTCTTCTACTTCTAGTGGGTAGTTCATGTTTCAACTATCACTAAACAAATGTGCTCTGGCCAACTAGATCCTGCCCTAGATAAAACAGCATCACACCCACTTGAAAAGGCTTTGTGGTTGTTGTCCCATAGCCTCATCTCTTCCCTTCAGGGGCAACCACAGTGGCTACAGATGTCATGCAAACACTAGCATCAGCTGGATTACTTATTTCTGGTAGTCTGCAGTAACCTTGCTGGTAAATATTGCCTCTCTCTTTCCATGCTTATTTTCACATTTCTTATGCTAAATTATTTCATAATTTCTACTCAAGTGATTGCTTTCCTTGTCATACAGCTGCTGTTTGATTGCCCACATTGAAGAAAACCGTCTGCAATATACACTTTGTAAAGGAGTACCCCTGAGGCATACTGGACATGCTCTTCTGAATACTACCTATTTAGATGACAATTCTTTTTCTAAACCGGTACATTTTCAGATCTGCTTTTTGTGCATTCCAGTTCCTAACTGTTGATTGACCTAATCGAAATCTATTTTTTCTGACACTTATAGTTGGTAGCTGCTTATGGAAAAGAAACATCACTGGCAGAGGGACGGAACTATTCTTCCACTACAATCTACCTTCATTTATCAGGCTACACCAGCACAAATTCAAATTGTCTAAACCTTTTTCAGTCACGGTTTCACTTACAAATTTAGACCCTGTGAAGAAAACATAGTGACCTTCTTCAAAGGTTAGCACCTTAATAATTCTCTCTATAATCCCTTGTAATATTTAGATAATGATGCTTTTAGATCTATGTAGTTAAGAAAACTGGAATGATCTTCCTTGGCTCTTCCTGATATGACAGTACTTCAAAGTAAAGTTTTAGTTATCAGTAATGCCACTGATAAGGTGGCATTACGATTTTTTCAGGAAAAAGTGTGCTGTTCTGGATTCTCAGGGTTTGACTAGTTTTGATTGTATCTGCAATAATAGAATATGGGACACAATATCCTCTTTAAAAATAATTACTCATTATATGGGCATTGTTTTACAGCGAACTTTTCTGCTACGAAATTATACTCTGAATTTCTCATTCTGTATTTTACAGCTATGCCTGCTTATATCTATATAAATATTCTTACTGTGTTCTCACTGCACTCTTGTAAGAGTAGTGTTGTACCCATCACTAGACATATGTCTACCTTCCCAAGGTAGAGCGCATAAAAGGAATTATGCCTATCAATTACTATATCTCTTCACATAGGCAACATGCTGTTCAGGGCAGAGGATTGGAGTCAAAAAACTTTCAGCATCACAGAATACTGAAAAGAATTGGAAGAACTGGAGGTTTTGTGATTCACAGACTGAAGCCTTGAAAGAGTTGGTAAGGAAATGAAAGCTCTGTTGCAGCAAAGAAGATTTGCTTATTTCAGGGACATGAAAAAAAATATATAACATCACACAGTATCTTCTCTTTTGAATCGTTCCAATTTGGCACATGTCTTCTCAGTCACCTTTTAATATGAACACCTATTTCCTGAACATAAGAGATTTTGTAATTGATTACTCAGGGTAGAAGACATTCTAAAAGGAGGAGAGAGGTTTCCAGAGAAATTTCTAAAAGAGGACATTACTGACTTCAATAAACATTACAAATTTTCAATACATCCCTTCAAAATACCACTTGCTGCTCAAACTGTAATGCCAGCATATTTGTGTGTGTGTGCAAATGAAGAAAGTCATAGAATATTAAACATAGGTTTAAGCATAGGTTTTGCGTATTTTTGAAGTCCTTGCTTGAAAAGCTGCCAGTACAAAAGAGTTTCCCCTGAAATAAGGATACTTTGGAGAAATAATTACCTACATTTCTCTTTGAGAAGCCCTAGAGATTCATTCATAAATATTTTCTCACTCTTGAAGAAATCATAAAATTGCCAAAGGGCATGTCACTTTGACATACTGGTTTTGCAAAAACCAAGAGCATGGGGTGAGGTTACTACAGCAACAGAAGGTATTAAAATACAATCCCATTCCATCTGGTCACGTGAGATAGTTTAAAAGTTTCATTAATTTTTTATTAACATTATGACAACTGCCCCAACCTACTTGCAATCAGCAGTCTCTCCAGCAAGTTTATGAATTTTATCAGAGCATTTAAAGTGTTTGTGGGCTGCTATTTCTGCAATAAAACACAGCAATCACAGTTTTGTGGTTTAGTGTGCCCCAGATGAAATATTTCCTCCATTATGCAGGATTACATTACTATTGTATAATTACATCTCTGTCTTATTCTGATGGTTGATCTCCTACTGCTAAACAACTTCTATTTTCTGCAGATTTTTCACAGGTTAAAAAAACATGTGTAGAGAGATTTAATTTAGCACTTCTAGCATAGCTTCTCATTCCAGACCTGACGCCTAGAAAAGAACTCAGGTATCTCAATGGAAATGACAACAGAAATAAAAACTTTGAACTAAAATTTGACAATATCTTTACACTTCAAGTTCTGAGATTTTTTTTAATAAAGTGGAGTTTTCACATAATGTGACTTTGATATTTTCTTGCCATCTTTCTTTCCTTACCTGCACCCTTTTATGTATGTCCATGTTAAGTTTATGATTTTTATTCAAAGTAGTTACTAAGTCGAGTACTTGGAAACCAATGACAACAGACAGTCCAAATGAAAAATATTCAAAATTATTTTGCTTCTTATAATTCAAATTGAAAGCTAACACTCCCATCAGGAATAGAGGCTGTTAGAGACTTACTCATCAGTGCTTTGCTTCCTCATAGATCAACTAATGATACCTGATGTGTGTAGATGCATGTCTGCACTTTGGGCAATGATGAAATCTTGGACTACAGAGAGCTAAGAAAAGTCCCGTTTTAAAGTTTGGATCTGCTCGTACACATAAATGTAAATTCTTGCAAGTGACTTCAACTGTAAGCCTTAAAAACCATAAAGTCCTCAGAGCTCCATCATGAAGGGAATAAAAAGGAGACTCTACTTAATATAAAGTCATCTCTGCTGCAGCAGGCATAAATTCTCATTAGCTTTATTTTGGGCTGTCATTTGAGAAATATTATTAAGCTTTTTAGATGTAAGATACCTGCCATTTTAACTGGGAGCTGAGAATGCTCCTTTCCAGTCCTACTGCCTGGTATTTCATGGATATATTGTGTATACTTAATCCATTCATGTTGTTATTTCCCACTGCGACAAGCATGTGGCATTTGAACTGAAGTGAGTTTGTGACTATGCTTTGGGGAGGAAGGAAAATATAGGCATCTGCATAAGCTGCAGATAGGGGTTAGTTTCTCTCCTGAGGTTACAAGAAAGTTGTCCTAGTCTTAACGCCACAGATGCTCAAGGGTCTGAGATTGGTTCTAAATGAATTATTAGTCTAACTTACTATACCAGTGAGGCAAATCCTAAACACATTTGTTCTCTTCTGCTGACATCTGTGGCAATTGTGCACACAGAATGAATATAGAACATACCTCTTAGATGCTCACTCCAAAATAAGCATTGAGATCCAGCAGCTGAAATGCTGCTTTTAATTTTAATGGAAGCACTGTATGTGGAATGAAAAACATTGCCCTACAGTATTACAGGTTAGTCTCTGGCTAGTTTCTCCATATATAAGCAAAAGTTTTTGTTTTTAATAGAGAAAAAAAAAAAAGATTCCTTCTCATTAGAGCAATGAGAGCGCTTTCTCAGTAATGAGCAAAATCTGTGATTTTAATAGGTATATTGAGTAGACATGGTCCACTTGCTATAAAAGCTTTTTATAATACGACCTGACTTAAAAGGATATGCTATCTTCAAACCATACACATTAAATGAAGGAAAAATGTAAAATACTATACAAATGTATACCATGGAAAGAAAATACAATGACCTTGCCTCTTCCTAGTCAACTGGGTGGCATGCTATTAGCCATTATAAAACATGCCAGGGCATATCCATTCCTATCACATGCATCGCCATTCATTGAAAAACAAGCCAGAATGTAGAAAGGAAGCTTAGAGTTTTAAAAGATTTCTATCTGCATCGTTTAATATATTGGTTCTTGTTGGCAGTATTTAATTCAGTGACTATAATCCTGTTGCACGGTTGGCATAATAAGATCAGGCTCTGTGTCCTATTACTGAGTGTAGCAGCACTGGGTTTCATAAATGCAGCTGTAGTTCTGAAGTGGTTCATCACATAAATTGTTGTCTGTCATAGTAGCCAATTTTGATGAGATGTTTTTTGATAGTGTTTTCTTGCATGGTAGGGAAGCAGATAGAATGAATGAGTCAAAAAATTTTCCTTTGTTCAGTGCAAGCTATCCACTGGATACAGAGGGCTATTGTGTGGCAATTTGATCATCCTTTGTTTTCATTTAAGTATATTCTTTTTGTAAGTCAAGTAAGAATTATGATGATATCCTTTTCTTCTGCATTAGCAATCAGTACTCTATTCTTTCAGGCTTCTGTCATCTATTACAGGCATAATTTGGTGTGACAAGTTAATAAATATTAAAAAAGAACAAAATATATGAATGGTTATCTACAATAGATTTATTTAAAATGTAAATAGAAGAGTAACTTAAAATTGCTGAAGACCCAGCAATTAAGAGAAGATTTCCCCCTCTATTTAACTGAAAAGATCTGTTACAGATGATGGCTCAGAGGCAGTCAAGACTCTCTAAGAATGAATCACACTGATTTTGTTGCAAGACACTTCCCACAAATAACATAGTTAAATCCTAAATTTTTTGAGGTTACAAAATCAAATTCGAGATGAACTCAAATATGTAGCTTTGTTTGTATTCAGCAGAGACGACAAAAAGAGAAATGCATGTAAAATTAGTATCTAAATATAGTTATGTATAGCTTGCTAAATACAGAAAAAAATTTTTTCAATCCTAATCTTAAAAAGGGAAAATGTTCTTCCTAAAATAGACCCTAGACCTTCATTTAACTGGAATATGACTTTTAATTAAATTGTCGTTGCAGGAAAATGGAACACCTTGATTTCATGGGTTTAAACAGTAGAAAAGAAACATTGATAACCTATACCCGTGTTCCTGAAAAAAACATAAAACAGCATGAGATTCATGTGATAAAAATGCACTTACATCTTAGAAGCTTTTTAAGAGGAGTGTTATTTTTCTATTTTGTCTTTATTTGGTACAATCAAGGTATATTCTTTTCCTTCACAGGACCACACTATAGTTCAGTTCTTGGATAGGGTCACAAAGCAAATTAGACTCTTGGTCACCTCTAAAGAGCAAACAGAATAACAGTTCAGTTAGGAAAGTGAGCCATTCACTATAATCAAACATAAAATGGCAATGCTTTTGTTCAAAATGCCTCAAATAAAGGAGCACAAAAACTTAGTGGCAGTAAAGCTATTAGTGGAAAACTAATGGCAGTGTTTCTATCCCCCTCAAAATCTCTGCTTCACATAAGGTAATGCCTAAGAAAAAAGCAAACTTTATGAAAATTTGAGGTTTCCTTCAAGTCTATTAAAAAAGTTGATGTGCCCTCTAAAATTTAAAACTGCCATTCAACAGGCTATTTTACCTGTGGACTTGCTTTTATTCATAATATCTTTGGAAACTGAAATAAATCTTGTGAGCTGAAACTATTTTTGTCATGTCAATGAAAAAATAATTTTATGGATTATTCACAAAATTCACAAAATATTTCTTTAAGTCTGATATGCTTCTTGTGACTTATTTATTATCAGAGCTCTTTCACATATTCTAAAGGAAAGATGTAGCACAATATTTGGGTCTAAATAAAGACTTTTGCACAGTAGATTTCATGTTTATCTTTCACATAAAAGGAACACATAGTTACATTCCACATAAGAGAAACCACTATGGTCTACTACTTAATTGTACTTTTTTTTTTTTTTTTTTTGTAGTTTGAATGGACAAATTTTAAAGAACAAATACGCACAGGGAAGGGAACTGAAGAGAAGCGAAGGGAAGAGAAAGGAAGGGAAGGCAAGGCAAGGGAAGGCGAGGGAAGGCAAGGTGAATGGGAATGACTGTCTATATATTTCCATTGCCTTTTCAATGGAAGTATATGAACCATTGTACTTATAAGAAAAAAATGGGGGCAAATTAGATATTACTTTTTTCCTTTCCTCTCAAAGCTGCCTAATTTAATGACAATACATTTTCTTTGTCATTGCTGTCAAGTTAGCAGTGGGATTTTCAAAAGCACTCAGGTCAGTTTGAAAAATCCTGTCCAGATCTCTTCAATGTAAAAATGTGTTGAAATTCTTGACAGTGATCAAAATATCTTTGAATGATGACAGGCAAGAGGAAATCACATTCAAAATTATAGGAGCAGTAACACACATGGCTTTGCATGCCAAGATATGCAAGCTAGTGTCCCGCACCTGGCTTTCAGAAGAGCTAAAGATATATAACCCACTTGGCCCCAGACCTGTTTGATTTACAGTATCTCAGCAGTGTAAAGCAAGTAGTAACCTGATATAAAAAGGAAAGATTTCCTTCAGCAGAAAAATCATTGCATGACATATAGCTAGGGTATAAGAGGGTATTTGAAGACTATAGAGGAAGGATGTACCTGTCCCATAAGATTCATATCACCCTCCCACTCCCATAATTTCTGCCAGAGAACTACCTAGGTCTTCCTAGCCAAAGTCTTCCTTACGCATGAAACACATGAAGGTAATGTAAAACTCAAAAATTTACATAACTAAATGACATACAACAATTTGTAAGTCTATCTTGCAAATTAACATGTATGACCAACCTATAAATATTTTGGATTACATATATACATACCTACATATATATATATATACATATTTATATATATATATGATTTAATAAATCATATATAAATCATATGATTATATATGATCATATAAAAATATATGATTTATATATACATACAAATATATATATGTACTTACATCTATATGAAAACAAAAAATCATAATCTGCAGCAAAAAAACCCCAAGTCTCAGCCATTCTGCATCCATTCCATGATGATCTGAAGATCAAATACAGTTCAGAGCAGTTACATATGAAAATAATCTTTGTCTTTCTTTTCTGGACTTATTGACCTTTGCCTTAAACTACATCCTTTCAATTTAAGAGCTTATCTGAATATGTTTCTTAGTGTGTCTAAATATTAATCCAAGTCATCTATAAAAAAGGTAAATCTACATATCTAAAAATCTCTCTCTTCCACATATCAAGAAGAAAGATATTAGCAAATTAGCCATAGGTTTGTTCTTTGAGCTGGCTACTACGATGCTGGAAAATGGAAGAGACTTTTTTTCTTTGTTATTAGTACCACCACAAAATGTCTTAAGCATATTACAAAAATAATGATGTCTAGAAAACTGAAATAATTTTCCTTTCTCATTTCTTCTTAAACAAGTTAGCTGGTTTCATTCTTCCAGATGCACATTTGTAATAAAATGCCATGCAATTGCTTGGATTCTCTTGGTTGGTGTCTTATGGCCTTTTTATCAATAGCTCACCAATGTATTTCAAACACAAATGTTAGAATGTTTTCAACATTTGTGTTGTCATTTACAGGCGATGTCTTAGAAGTTGACCTGTTGGAAAGCAGCTCTGTAGAGAGGGATTTGGGAGTCCTGGCTGACAAGAAGTTGACCATGAGGCAGCAATGTGCCCATGGGATCCTGGTTGCATCAGGAGGAGGGTTGCCAGCAGGTCAAGGGAGAGGATCCTGCCCCTTTGCTCAGCTCTGGTGGAGCATTGGGGGCAGTTCTGGGGGAAGCTCCACCTCCCCAGTACAAGAGGGACGTGGAGCTTCTAGAGAGGGTCCAGTGGAGAGCCACAAAGATGATTAAGGGACTGGAGAAAAGAAGGTTGAGAGGAGATATGATCAACATGTTCAAGTACCTGAGCAGTGATTGTAGGGAGGATGGGGACAGGCTTTTCTTGGTGGTGGACAGTGACAGGACGAGGGGTAATGGATGTAAATTGAACCACGGGAAGTTCCACCTCCATGTGAGGAAGAACTTCTTTCCTCTGAGGGTGACAGAGCCCTGGAACAGGCTGTGGGGCCTCCTTCTCTGGAGATCTTCCAAACCCGCCTGGATGCTGCCCTGTGCCTTGTCTTCTAGGTGTCCCTGCTGGAGCAGGGGGGTTGGACTAGATGATCTCTAGAGGCCCTTTCCAACCTCAACCATTCTGGAATTCTGTGATTCTGTCTGGGAAAATAGAACTTTTCTACACTTAATTTTATAAAGATGAGAAAATTGCTGCAAATAATCCATGCGAAGCTGTGTAAAAATGGAATAAAAGATATTTTCTTATGATGTTTTTCCACAGGAAAAAAAAGAAAGCTATATACTATCAAAAAAACCCCACTTTCCCCTCCTGCATTTTTTTTTTTTTTTACATCACTTGAAGATTGGTATTTGGATTCTTGACTCCTGATATTTGAAGTTAGGGATCCAAAACTCTTTTAAATAGTTTTGTTAGTTTATCTAGTTACAGTAGCACAGTAAGTATATTGTTTCAAAACTTAATCATGGAAAAGGAGTTAATTAAAATGAACAAAATGCTTTTATATCCACCACAACTGCTTGCCTTCCCTTTTACATTTAGGAAAGTCCTGATCTTCAGGAATGATTAAGAAAATCGTAAATGTAGGCTTGAATCTGACTCTTAACTTATTTGCTGCAGTGCCATTTTCTTCTGTATGTGATGACACTGTGTATGACACAGTCACTTATTATAACAGATAGCAATAATTAGAATAAGAATAGGGCAGTAATTTTTTTTAACAATGACACTTTTTTTTGGTGTCAAGGACACATCTGAAACATCTTGCTATCAAAAATAGAAATGAACCATATTCCTATACAGAGTTTTCAGTTTTAGAGGAAAACATTTGTATTTTTATTTCCCAAATGAGGAAACTCTGAAAAAGCAATTTACACAAACCATAAAGTAGATGACTGACAGGAAATCTGTAAGTGTCTTGCTTCTTACTGTGCAGTACAAGCAAATGAAACTCAATCTCAGTGTCTCTATAATGTGTACCAGATACTGTGATAAAAAGGGGTATCATGGTTGCATATCCGGTAAGTGAATAATATTTGAATATGGAATTGTAGTAGGTGCATTAATGCATATTTTCATCTTTTTTTATATATCAGGATATTCCAAAGAACATCATAAATGGACAGGAATATTTCAGGGGAAAAGGCCATGCTAATAGAAATGTAAAAAAAAAACATTTAGTTAATTTTTAAGTTAAAAGAAAAAGCACAACTGGACATGCCTACCTGGTTCTCTTTGCAATAACTTGTTATATATTTATATCAAGAAAGACACTGAGAAACATTTTTCTTCAGAAGAGAAATATAAAATTCTTTTTCAGAACCAAAATATCTGTTGCCAAGATTTTTCATAAAGTCTCGATTCTAGAAGTACGCTCTGCTTCAACTTAGCAGAAAAATTATCAGAAAATTAATTTCTACTTGTGAGACATTATGTAATCCCAAAGTGTTATAGTTTAGAAATTTAGCAAAGTTTCCTGAAACTTAAATCAATGTGGTTTTTTTCCCTCTCCCCTTTTTTAGAAAGCTTTTCATAATTAAGTTGAGCATCCCTATGCTTCTCAGGCAGAGTCCTTCATTGCATCTTCTCTCACACATTAGTCCTGTTAATTGGTTCTGTAATGTGAATTATGTGTCCAGAAAGAGAATGAAGAAAATTACTTCTTTTGGGAGCTATTATCCAGCTACTCTTATTGGGAATGTTGCTCACATTATAACTCATATGATGTCTTTCACTTCATCACTAGACCTTTTGCATGCTGGCTCACTAAATAGCTCACCTTGGGCCAAATTAATAGAAGGTGTAACCAATGAGACTAGACTGATTTCAAAAGACTCACAGATATTCTCTTCCTCATTCCTTGTTTTTCTTTATTTTTGTGTATATTATAATACTGAAACACATACTGATTTTCTTCTTTTTTTGCCTTTTTTTTTTTTTTTTTAGCAAAAATGCTCCATTTTATGCTAGCAACACACCATTACAACTCTTTTGGTAGCTTTTATGAATTCTTTCATTATTATTCAGTGAAAAGTATATTAGTTACATATTCATCCATCCCAAATCCAAAAGTACCAGCCTTCAGCAGAACACAACAGGAGAGGTAAGAAATATATTCCACCCCTTTGAACAGAGGTGTGTGTCAGCTAGGCACACAGAAAGAACAACTCTATGTGCTCTTAAGAGAGATATATTAGGATAACAGCAAGATCAAAACATGACTAATTTCTGGTGGATTATCCACCATTCTCCCATACAATAGAGCATTCAGAACGTGGGGTAGTTTGAAATGGGTGAAAGCTGCATTCTTTTTCCCAAGGTGCCTTAGGCAAAGTAAAAATGATCATTACTTTTCCTCCAGACGCTCACACCCTGTCACCTTTGCGAGGAGCTTAGACACATTATGACATGAGGAGGAGTACAACAACTGCAAACAGTTACGATGATGGAACTGGATGACATAGAGATTTAATATATTAGCTTTTTATTACTCAGCACTAAATTCAGAGCTGAACTAGTTAATACCAGTTTAATGGTCACATTTGATTCTACAATGGATATATTTTTGTCACATCATAAAGCCTCCAATCTGTTTGGAGTTTTTAATAATGTTTTTGCTTAAGAGTTGACACAAATGCATGTTAAAGCCAGACTAAAAAGCCTTGTCCAGCATTCAGGAAGAAGAAAATGAATTTTGCTAGAACAATCTACACAATGATAGGATTTTCTCTTCTAAATTCCCTCAATGCTTGTGTAGGAAAGACATATTAATCGTAGAGAACATATTAGTGCTATATGTTAGGCACATGATTGGCTTTATAGACCTTATACTGAAGCCTGACATCACAAATTTTGCTGAATAGGAATCCTAATCTGTTTCAATGCAGACCCAGTTTTCACAATGAACCTCAACTTATCAAAGTAATGAAATAAGGTCATTATCACGTATCACAGTGATGAGTGATAAGAACCTAAATAGAATTAAGTGCTCATCAGTCCTTCTGATTACATGTGATTCGCCAGCAGCTGGCATTTACTTAGGAAGTGAAGAATGATCTCTGTACTTGCTCTTACGAAATAGCTGACGCTTTTATCACCAAGTCCCTGACCAGCACATGTTCTTGGGTTGTCAGTTCCTATCCTCAGGTAGTCAAGGTTTTCTTTGTTGAAGTGTTTTGTGTGTGGCAGCAGGGAATAAATACACAGGACCCCTCACCCTGTTGAACCATGTTGAAAAAGAAGTCAGGAGGCAGCCTGTGTTTTTCACATGGTGTTCAAATAACAGCAGTTTTACAGTGATAAAACTACTACAAGTTTTACACCTGCACAAAAGATACAAGTAAGAAAAAGTCTGAAATGAGGGAAAGAGAAGGCAGACACATCAAATCGTTCAGATGCTCAGATGATAAGAGATGATAAGAGATGAGGAGGTCTTATCTAGAGGAAGACTCCCCCGGTATGCCCCACAAGTGTGAGCTGGTGAGCCTCTCCGCTTGAGCACTACAGCACAGGGCATACCACTTTTCAGTCGGCAGGACTGTTTCCTTTCACAGAGTTCCCAGATGGTTTCTCCATTCTTGATTGCAAGGATCAAACTGGATCATGTGTAATGCTATAACCCTATTGAACCTTCTCATTTTTCTCTTGTTGGCAAGGAACCCATTCTAAGGGAAGCGTGTAAAAAACAACAAAGCAAAGTGACATAGACCATTGGATGCAGAAAACTATAGAAGAGTCAGATCCATGAGGCAGATACTTTGAGCACAGAATCAGTGATAAAACAGATAGGTGTGGGGTACACTTACTGTTTACCTAGCACCCCTTGCAGTACAGAATGAGCACAGCTGGATATCTTAAAGGCAATTCCTGAGACTACAGTATGTAACAGTTAAAATAGGGATCAGTATAGATATAGCCTTCAAGCCCAGGCTTGTGCTACTGGACACACAATGCTGCAAGTCCTTTTATTTGGTGAACAGTCTCTGCCTTAAAATGCGCCACACAGCTTTGCTTCAAATACTGCTGTTAGAAGAAAGTTGCAGAAGAGTATTGATCGGTTAGGGGTTTTCTTCCACTTCCTAGTCCCCTTCAATTTGTGACTAGGTTGCTGCCATTTGTCTGTGTATCAGCCTTGTTCTTTAATTTAAATATCTTTGCATTTCTGCTCAATGCTGAAACTCCTGCATGGGGGCCACATAGAAACACTGGGAGAACCAAAGCGTGAAGAGGAGTTTCTGTTTGTAAACTCATTACCACAATGACAAATTGTCTTTTACAAATCCTTACTTCTTTCTTGTTCTAAAAGCTGAGCGTAGCACATTAGGTTGTGCACTGGTCAAGGTACATACTTGGGAAGAATCATCTTAATGTTCTCATTTTCAACCTTCATATGTATTTTATACCACTTTTTCCTCTGACCGATGTGCTGTGAGTTCACACCACAGCCCCCGCTTACACAGCAACAAAATTACTGGGCGCTTCCCGAGAATGGAGTGCTGTCATTGCCAGTAATCAGGATAAGTAATACCTATCAGCCGGCCTGGCACTCCAGACAGCTCCCTGTATGCATGCATTTCCTCCTTGCATTTTAAGGCTGCTGACACGGGCTGTTTTTTCTCCTTTGGAGTGTTCTGTTCTGGTTCTATTTGAGCAGATCATTCCTTGTTTCTTCCTTTTTCCGAGTTTTCTAAATAAAAGAGGAGAAAAAAACACAAGGGCTGAATGGCAGGAAATGTTGACTTTCTCTTTTTCAATATGCTTTTCCAACATGCCACATTGTTGTAACACCTGGTGATATTCATTCTAAGAGGAGGTTAAAGTAGGTTAAAGAGAGAAAAGAGGTCTAAATTTGAAAAACTGAATGATGTTGATAGCTCTGAAGAGTGAGTGACATCAGCCTCAAGGCTATCTTGCCTTGAGAGGCTTCTCAGTGAAAAGCTGACTTCACCACATCTCCTTTTTTATTCACTTATCGAGAGCTGTTAGTTCACCTAAGTGCAGTCGTTTTTCTCTCATCTACCAGATTTGTAGGTATACAGTGAGGCAAATTAGCCTCTGGTGTCACTCCAATGATTTTGCTTGTCATACTGAAAGGAGTGACACCCCATTGTGTCTAGCATTTTCCATTAAAGATGGACTGAAAGAAAAACAGAACAAAGACAACACTCTTGGAATTTTTGCATAGATATATAAAAAAATGCATTTCACATTGCATTTCAAATCCTTCTTTTGGCCCCTCAGAATAAAATGCAGACATACCATAAAAAGAGTATTTTTCACTGAATTTGAAGCCTATGGCTGAGAGAATCTTGACAGAACTGAATGTAAGAGAGCAATTAAAAATAAATACTTGTCTGTATGTGAAATTCAACACAAAGTCAGTCACTTTGACCTGGCTGACCACTTAAACGTATTTAATTAGGGTATTTTATTTAGCCCACCCTTTGGGCCCAAGTAGTTCATCATCAACTAGTTCATCAAAAAGCAGTTCATCAAAATGTTCATGACAGTTGCTGTGGTGGGGATTTACAACTTCCCTTTGAAGAAGGGAAAAGATATGCAATTTTGATTCTCTTTGCCTTCACTACTAGGAAAGACACTGGATTTCTTCCCTCTAGTCCTGACCTTGAGAGAGTAACAGGAAATAGAACAAGTTCTTTGGAGTCCAGAAAATGAGAACCAGGGGACTGGAAGATTGGAATTTATTATAAATATTGGCTTTTACTGGAGAACCAGAGTGCTACTTTATACTTTATTTAAACAGGAATTGTGTCCAGTGTGTTTGAGGAAAAGAAGACACGAGTAGAGTGATGCTTTTCTGTTCACTCAAAAACACTTGGTAAGTGCAAAATGAGGGAAATAATTACCAGACCCAGAAAAACACAAGTGTCACAGGGGATGCACGTCACAAGGAATGCACATTCTATAGGCAAAAAAAAAGAGAAGTAGATGCAATGCTTTTGTATTTTGCAAGGTTGGATTAGATCTAAGTAGAGCAATCACATCTAAAAAAATGAATCTACTGGAGGGAAAGAGATAAAAAACATAACAAATCAAAACAAAAGTTTGATTCTGAGATGTTCATTTACACCTAACTTGCAAGACCAGTCAGCAGTAGTATCATCTGATGTTTGTTTTCTGTGATACTAAGTTCTGTAGAAAACTAGAAAGTATGTGTTTTTCAGGTTAAATTTATTCTTTAATAAATTAAAAAAGAAATTCTGATTTTAATTGGTCTTACAGGAAAAGAAGATGATACAGTAATTTGTCTCCCAACTCCTCATTTTTTATGCAGAGTTGGACAGCCTATATTGGCAATAATTTCACTTTTGTTGCCCTTACTGAGTGAGGCTGAGCTTAATTTGGTCACCTGCCGAAGTCCTTGGCTGAAATCTCATGGCGTGTTTGTGGTCAATGTCACCATAGCTCGGACAACACTCAACTGAGATAAAATTTGGGACCCCCACAGTACATAGCCAGCAGTGCTATTAGGTGAGATGTAGAGCAGTCAGGAAGAAAGGATTAGACTGGACTGTGTCAGATGTGCAAGAGTCAAATGACTTGTTATTGCGAAACAAAAGAAAGGAGAAAAGATCAATCCTGATAATGTGGTAAATTGATAAACTCTCCCACTTTCCTGAAATAGATGAATTCTTAAGATTAGTTACTCAGATATTTTATTTTTTTTATTATGCCCTTTGATGAGACATGATACACAATAGAGTTCATGAGACTAAAGACTAAAGAGACTAAAGAGTCATTTTGAGGAATGCTTAATGCAACCTGCTAGAGACAGCTCATCTTAGACAACAAGATAAACTTTACTGTTTCAACCATTTAGTACATATAGGACTGACAGAAGGAATAAGAAGAACAAACTGATAATTATAGACCACAACACATCATTCACACATCACTGCATAACACCAAATACCGACAACTACTACCTGAGTAAATTAAATAAGCAATTTATAAGATGTCAGCCTCTCCAACCTCTACCCATTATACTTCATTCATTATTATCCACACATGGGTCAAATACCCTTTAAAAATAAGTACACATGCTGCCATTTACATGAGGAATAAATTGGATTTCCTTAATCTTGAGTCATAGTACTTGGTCCTATTTTTATAAATAATCCAGTCACTGATCTCTTGTTAAATCAGATTGCTTGTCACAGAGTGTTGTTTTAGACTTTACGTTCCTTGATATACTACTGTTAATGTTCTGGTTTTCCTTAAGGACTACCTTTTTGATAACACATCACCTCCTTTTGTTTTATTGATTTGCTATCCTTTTCTTGATGTTACAATTCAAGTTACGATCAAAAGAAATCTTTGCTTTGTATCCTTAATACAGGAGGCAAAGAAAAGGCAAAAGCCTTGCATCATTCTGTGTTACTTTTTTCAAACATAATCCACATGCTAGTAAAACATATATGATGTATCTGCAAAAATATCGCAATCACTTTACATGGGATGTCTAAACATTGTGGATTGCATATCTGTATTATCTCTGCTTCTATTCATATCCATATTAACCATGTGCAACCTTAATGAATGGGTATTTTCTTGCCTGCCTTCCTTCCTCTTTCAAACATCTCTCTCTCATCTGGGGAAATATCACAGCACGAAGTCATTAAAATGACCAATAACCTCTGTAAATCTTCTTTCAGTACCAACAATGAAAGGCCAAGCACTCTGCTGATGAAATGATTCTTCAAACTTCCCACAGATTTACTCACCTTGGTTTCAGTGTTACAGTGGGTCATTCATTTTCAGGTATCATAGCACGTGGTAATGATGCAATCCACAGGGCAGATGATTGAAAGCGAAATAATGTGTTGGTATCCTTTGGGAGCTTAATGGATCCTTGTTTAGAATTCCATTTAGTCTCATTGAGGGCTGCTAATCGGTCTGGTACATTCTTAATGAATGCCTTTTAGAGACTTTGCAGAATGTTCCACTATAACATTTCCACAGAAGAAAAGTAGAGTGACTCATGGTCTCCAGAATATTTATGATACCATTTTCTTTTTAAATGTTTTGTCTTTACCGAATCTCACTTAGACATTCTCACGCAATGACGCAGTAGCAGCTGACAAAAAGGACCTTGCGAGAAATTATAGGAGCCTGGTGATGTATAAGCCAGGCAAGCCATTTTAATAAGGTGAGTCAGTAGCAATGACTGTTTTAGAAGTCAGTTTTTCTACTGCCTGTTTGACAAACCATTTGTCTATAATGGTTGTTTTCCCAAATCTTTGTGTCAGTCAATTAAGTTGTTTAAGTTCACACTGTCAAGTGATCTATTACTAGGTAATATTGCTTCTTCCTTCTTTTATTAAATGTTGTGCTTCACTCCCTCCTGGCCTGGTTCATTTTATCTCAGACCATATCAAAAGAATAATTGCCTGGATTTAATTCACCACTTGAGGCTCAGTAAAACTACCTAGATGAAGTACAAGATAACCACTCATACATTCTTGGATATATTCACAAGAACGTGTTTTCTTAGGTAAATTTTAGGTAAATTCTTAGGTAAATTTTAACTATTTCTCATGTTGAGAAAAATGAATTTAAGAGCTGTGTAAAACATCTTCATTCTACATTCACAATATCTATGACTTTATGAAATAAGTAAAACGTTAGTTAAAAATCAATCATCTCCTGCATATAATCAACGATTTACAACACAGAAAAGTAAAGCCGGGGGACTTGGTGGCATTTGGATGAAGCATCCAGTATCAGCTAGGTTTTTCATCTGTTGAATCACTGATGTGTCTACCAACGTAGACTGCAAAAAAAGAGAGCTATCCTAGGACTTTAGGTAGAAGTGCTTATTACTGCTTAATACCACTAATAAAAAGCCTTTTAAAACACTGACCCTGTTGTGGCAGGATACTGCTGGCTTCATTTGCACACATATTACAAAGTCACACACATCCCCTGTCCACTTCCCCATTGAGGCTACGAGCAAGTTAGCCCTTGAAATCCACAATTCTCTCTTTTTCACACCATGCCTGGGAGATACTGGCACTGCTGACAACAGAGGAGTTTCAGATGACTAATTTATACAATGAGCTCCACAACTGGATGTTTTCAGAAAAATTCTGCAAAGTGTTTTGCTATTTGTTAAAAAATATGTCCACTATTTATTACTCTTTAATGAATTACTTAATATAACTCCTTTTCTGCAAGATTAGTTCTATAAAGGTACATCAGTATTTTATCTTACCCTCCTCAGTTAATACTGCGAAATTAGTAAGCAGTTTTGCTAAGGGATAGTTATTTATTCAAAGACCTGCTTGATTACAAAAGGTTTCTTGCTTGGTAATTTAATGACAAATTGTCCCGATCCAGTGTCAGGGGAGCTTTCAATACGATCCCAAGAGTGAGATTAAGACACAAATGGGGTCAAATGTCATACAGCCTTGTAAGCTTCATTCTCATAAGCACAATAAGACAGAGAGAACAAGGGAAAAAGAAAGATAAGCAAGCGACCACTACCAGTCTGCCCAAGTTTCAGCATCTGACTCCACATTGGTGCAGGTACAGGTGCCTCAGTGCAGGTACAGGTGGCTTGGTATCTCGGTGCAAGTGATGTTCAGGGAAAGAAGCCGTGCATCTCAGTGCGGGTGATGACCCACACCTCCCTGGGAGGGAATATGTGCTCCTTTTATGTTCCCCTTCTCAAAGAGTCCTCTCACCTTCTTAAACTTTTCTGGTACAGGTTGTTTGTGTCATATGCATAGTGTGCTTTTGATGTTCCTCTTCACTAGACTGGAATGTGAGCTGTTCTGGTGGGCACTGCTGAGCCAGGTCTCAAGCTGATCTTTCGAGAGACACCATGCCTAGGGCAGGTAGATATTACAGTCTTCCCAGAGACAAGATACTGGGGTTAAGAAATGTAAATGGGGAGAGGTAATGTCCTTGTTTGAGTCTTGAGTTGGTCTTCCCAGAGACAAGATACTGGGGCATTGGTCAGGTAAATGGTGTGTCAACAGTGTCGACACAAACAAAATCCATAACAGTTTCTTACACAATTATAGCTTATTTATACCCAATATATCCACTCCACCTAACTTGAGGTTCTTAAATTACATATCCAGTAACCTGAAATTTCAGATTCTGTTCGTAGGTTTCTGCCACATTCAACAAAGAGACATAAGCTTTTCCAGTGAAAAATTCAGAAATTCTGAATTTCAATGTCTGCTTTCGAAGCCTCTGCTTCTCTCCGTCCTTTGACTACAAAGAAATACAGAAATGCTAACACCAAAATCTGCTGGTACTAAATACCATTCCCAGCACTATCTTTTTTTTTTTTTTTTTTTCCCTCTTTTGAGTGAAATATGTAATGAAATATATTCATTAGAAAATAGAATTGCTTCACAGTTTCAATACATACATTTTTTTTTGTTTGTTTAGAAATATATTTCCTTTCCTTGAAAAGCATGTTAATGGATTAAAATATAATCGAGCATTGAATTCTATTTTAAGCTTCTTTTTCCTGCTATTGAAATAATGGAATTATATTTATTATACACAAATGTGGTAACTACTAGCATCTTGAGTTCATTAGGGTAAACTATTTAAAAATCATATTCTATTTTTTTCTTCTTATGTGACTAAATATAAATGTTTGCAGATTAAAAAAGTAAAAGGAAGTGTGTAAATTAATCCCGATAGGCAAATAATCTAACTGTGACTTTCCTAATTTCACTAACATTGTTATCAGGTTCACAGAAAGCATGTAAAGTTTCTATACAATGTAATGTATATGTTTCTATACAAGACACCATAATATAAATGTTTCTATACAAGATACCTATGAATGATTCAAAATTGTAGTCAGCTTCCAACTATGGATATCCTGAATTATCTCCACACTTAATTTGCTTAGCTTACTGGAGGTGTTTGGAAACTGGAATGTAGGGCTCTGGAAATTCATATGCAGCTGCCCTTTTCTGAAGTCAATGATATTTTTACTTGCCATTGAAATATTATTTCTATTTTTACAGTTATTCCTAGCTAGGATGATTTTTTTTTTAAGTATCTAGCAATTATAGAGGTGAGTTTCAGAACTCAGATGTAAGGAGAGGCTTAGGTGTCTGACTGCAGTTAGTGGCAGAGATGTTATCCCCATACCCATGCCTTTCCAGGTTATCAGGTCAGGGCAACTTTTGCCATGAGCAGAGAGACTTTGGGATCTCTCACGGGTATGAAGCAATCACTAGCTAATCTACACAACAGACAGCAAGGAGCAATGAGTTACTAAGCTAAGCACTGATATGCCCACCATCCTGGCAGAACTTTTACTGGCAGTTTTCAGCCCAAGGGGAAAGGGCTGCTCCTAAAAAGAACCTTGATGGTGCTGATTGCCATCATTTGACACGCTATTTTTTACTTTGTGATTTTATATCTTTTCATGTCTATGTATTTCCTTCCGAATGCTGGAGCTCCTAACTATCCCTGTGTTTGCAATCCTACCTCTGTCTGCTGTTCTACCTTCTCAGTCTTTCACGGCAACGTGTATTGTCTCACAGCCCATTCTTACAATTTAGCAACATCTTCAGAAGGCTGAACCAAGGTTATGCCTCTGGGCTGTGACACGAGAAGGCCTTGGACAGGTAGCTGATCCTCTAAGGAGGAAGGAAGTGGCAGGTTACAGTACTACCCTATTTAGTATTCATTAGGTAACAGCACCAAGGAGCAGAGATCCCATTATTTCTTGTAGCTTTATTCTGCTGCCTACTTCCAGGACTGACATCATTTAAGCTTTTTGGCATTTCCTCCAAAGGAGCAGCAAAACTTACAAGGAAGGATCTTAAATTGAAAAGACTTCACTACTGCCTTTATACTATAGCAAAAATTCAACAAAAGTTCTGACTCTGCCAGCTGACTCTTTCATTCTTACTGGGTAACAACCATAGCTTCTTCATTACCTCATAAATCTGTTCTTATTCCTTTTCCCTTAGCTCTGCTTCCATAATGCTCTGTGGAATAGAAAATGCCTTTAGGGTCCCTGCCAAATAGGTCTCTTAGGGAAAAAAACAAAAACAAAACCACCTTTTTGAAGTCCACTTTGGTTATTGGTTGAAGTCATCCTGTCACTGAAACGAGCGTAGTGAATATCATGGAGAAGAGAAGGGAAAGTAGGACTTCTAACAATAACATAGGATGGTCCTGTGATATATATGTCAAGAGCAAGCAGAAAAAAGACATGCTTCATGAGATTTTTTTTTTTCCCCTGGAACATTGCAATGTATACTCTTGAGAAGCAGGGAGAGAATTTTCTTCTTATGTATTTTTTCCTTTTCCTTAGTAGACTTAAAGGAAGCAATCCCCCTGCTCCAGTGTGTCTGATCCAAACTCTCATGCTGCAAGCACTTCTGTGCAGTGTGATGCCAAACATCCTGTGTATCACATATACCACCTCCCTTCCCAATTTCCATAGTTTTCTTTGTCAACAGTACCTCCTTCAGAAAAGTCACTTAGCCTAGGGTTACTTTTCCTTTTACTAATTTATACTTTAAAATATAATACAAGCTTGTGTGATATTGTCTTCTTTGTGCACAAACACTCATCTTAAAAAAATGACTTTTTTCTTTTTAAAGTTCCTGCTAAGAGACATATGTCATTTTATGTTGCTCAGCTGTAAGTTTTGGTATCTACTGATCTTAAATGGATTTTGCTTCATGATTAACCAAGAAAAATCATTTGAACCTGAGCTCAGGGAACTACTGTACTGAAGCGAATATTCTACTAGAGTGATGGTTTTAGCTGAAAAGTGAAAGTTTTCTAGATGGATGCCTTTCCATCAAAATTCTTCTCTGTTTTCAATGTCCTGGTATGAATGTGGCCTCTTTGATGGACCAAAAAGGTCAGCTTTCTTCCAGACAGCTATTTTTCCCATCTGGCAGAGACTGCTAAAAATGCTTCTAGGTAGTTATGGTGCATTTCTGCTGCAAGGTTGTCCTAAAGGGCTTCTTCAGCTCTCCATAGTTTGCCGTGCCCCAAGATTCCTTTCTACCCCTATTTCCAGTCGCACATGTGTGTGGATGTGTATAAGCTGCCTGGCCACTTGTGTGCTCTAAAACTTTATATTTCCTTTTCATTGCTTCTGTGTAGGAATTCATGTTGGCTTTTTGATTGCCAGGAAAAATAGAGATCTGCTTGGAAGCTCTTTATCTTGACCTGTTCTGGGTACTAAAAAGATGTTGTTGAGGGGAAAATTTCAGGAAGATTCAGGAAATTAGTGATGTTTCCATCAGCTATTTCCATTTCTGACAGTAATTCCTCATTTATTCATGTAAAGAGAATAATAATTGTAGGGTGTGATAGAAGTCTAACCAGGAACTAAATTGTTCTTTCTTTTTTTTTTTTTTTTTTTTTTTTTTTTCTAAATACTTTTCTCATCTGCTGGCTGCATCATATATGTGCTAGTTTTAGCTTCCCAATCTCTTTCTGTAGTTTACCTTCCATTTTTCTAAGCAGTATACAGCAAGGAAATCACTGAATTTCTGATCCACAGCCTGCAGAAGTAAAAGGTACTCCTTGTACAAGTGCACAAAAAAAAAAAAAAAAAGGCTTAAACTACTTACATAATACATTATGTCTCCCTTTTTAAGTCTTTGTCTTCCTCATGTGTTCACTGTCCTAAAATGAGCTGAGGGGAGTCTTTCTGGATTGCAGGAGAAATTTGTTCCAACTAGAAATATTTCTAAGCCCAAGCCTAACCACCGTAATAGTTTTATAAAAGCTCTTTATTCCAATGATCTTAGCAATTTCCAGCTTCAATATCCCAGTACTAAGACTTTCCTCCTCATCTCTGTCCTTTTGAAGTTAAGACTCTATGCGGTTTTTAATCTTCATTCTTGGGAAGTGATGTTGCCTAAATGTAAGCCATGAAAAACATGACTTTACTGATGGAAACTTTATAAATACATACAAGAAGATTCCATCTGGGCTGTTATACTGGCACTGAAAGAGATGATTTGTAATTTTTCTGCAGTGGACCTCCTTGCCAGATTTTGTCATTGATCTCTGTAAGCCAAATCCCATGTGTGTCTTTTTCGACCCTTTCCAGAAAATGCAACCAATTTTGTACTTCTATTTATTCTGATACTTAGTGCTGTTCTAATACTTATTAGCTTATACTAAAAATAGAAATGTCGGTCTATATATCGTTGTGGCAGTTCCAAAACATGCAGTGTCATTCTGAAGGCTGACAGACTATAATGTTCTTGTACAGTTGCACTTTTTGTAAAGATTGCCTAAAAATTCTGTAAGCTAGTAGTACAGGCAGTGTTATTCTTGGGGTGAAAAAACAACAGACTGTGTAGTTAGTATGGAAAGTAGTGGTCTTTGACCTCTGAAACACAAGTTTGAACTCAATTCCATCTTCATTTTTTAGTGGGCATTAGGTCAAAAGCAAAACTAATCAAGCATCTAGGCACAACATAGCACATGACAGAGCAATGGAGTTATCAGTGCCATCTATCTTCCCAGTGATGGAAGAAGAGAGACACAGGAAGGGAGCTAAAGGTTAAGGATTATTAGCTCCTTTCTGTAGAGAAACCATCATTCCTCTGAATTAAAAAATAACTTCAAGTTCGGGCACAGCAGTATATTTCACCGACCCTTGTATCACAATAAACTTCCAGGGGGGAACCCAGATGGGAAATGAAAGTATCTTTAATATTTTAAATTCCACCCTTGGCCTTTTTACTAAGGATTTGGGTTTTTTTATTTTTTTTTCCCAAAAAATATAGCTAGATAGCAAAAACAACTTTATTGCTATATCAGAGTTTAGTCTGGAAGTTAGTAGAATACAATTTGAAAAGTAAAACTCTAAAAACAAACACAAAGTTTTACTTTTTTCACTGAGGAGAGTTTCAGTGGGGAAGGTTTTGATGCTGTTCAGAATTTTTCGCTTAAACGTCCCACCTTAGTCTTGTCATCTTGCGTGGTCCACCACACTTCCCTGCCTTTTATTTTCCACTCCACTGTCCTTAAGTGCCTCTTCCAGTTCCACTGTGGTGAACATGTCTTCAGTGCAGTTTCTCTTTGTATAATGCTGAATATTTTCAAGCTGGGCAGGAGAAATTCTTTACTATCTTGCTTAATTCACAGCTTCATCTGGAGCTGAGTAGAGGCTCTTGCATGGTTCACGTGAGGTGGGGTCTGTCTTTCTTCAGAAGGATATTACACTTGCTGTTATTTTTGTCAGTGTGTTGCAACTGTCTACTCTGTCTTATTGCTGCTTTCTCATACACATTAAAAGAATTAGAAAAATAAAGTCATACATAAAGATGAAGGGGGCATGAACTGTTCTATTCATAAAGGTATTTATAGACCATAATGCCTAGAAAAAGAAATGAGGATTGGAATGTATTGTTCGTAAAGATTGATGGGTCTTAGTTAAGCAGAATACCTCTCTTAGACAAGCACTCTAGCAACTATTGAAAATAACAATGTTCTACACAGCTCAAGGCTAGAGCAGACACACAGTTAAAGTGCTTCCATTATCAGGAGAGAATTAAGCCTCAAGAAATAATTAAAAAAACAAAGAGCTGGACATAGTACGGACTATGTCTAAAGTTGGCAGAATTCTCTTTTAAATCCATTTTCATGGATAGATTATACAAGCTCACAACAACTCTCCATCTTATCCTACTCAGCAGACTTTCAGCTTACAAAAAGACCCTCAAAATATAAATAGATCAGAAGGAGTGAAATATTTCCCTTTTTTAATTAAGAAAAATATCACCAATGTTAAACATTGTATTCTGAAAACAAGGAACACCTGCAAAATAATGCATTTAACTCCATTATCCACAAAAGATCACCACTCTTGTGGGTTACTGCACTGCTCATCAAAATCTATTACCTTTGGGTCTCTTCTGGGGATGTGATTTTTCTCACCTTTATATAAAATAATAATATCCTCTTTTACAAAACTGCTTAGCAATGTGGTTTCTACTACTTGAGAAAATCTGCAGGAATTCAATTTAAAGATATGTTAATTTTAGTAATAGAAATAGAAATCTGCACTGTCCAGCTAGATGACAGATACCTTAAGTTTCTTCTCTATGGAACTGATCTTCATGCTACTGTCAGAAATCAGGTACATATCAGATGATACCTATCTGGAGTGGGTTTTTCTCTAACTATTGCTCCATATTAAACCATCCAACTTGCTTAATAAAATTTGTAAATCAGAACACAACCAAACTGTGAACAGCTTTACTTCTTTTTTAGCCTGAAAAAAGGCTGTCTTTAGCAACACATTAGAGCCAATACTGAAATAACAAGGTAATCATCACACATGGGAACCCAAACCTTTCTTAGCTATTACATGTCAAGGAGAAAAAAGGATATTCTTGTTCTCCAACTCTGTCATCCTATCCCTTGGGATCTTTTTCACTACAAATACATATATGTGTAC
This sequence comes from Crypturellus tataupa, assembly GCA_034781795.1. NCBI lineage: Eukaryota > Metazoa > Chordata > Aves > Tinamiformes > Tinamidae > Crypturellus > Crypturellus tataupa. Next base: position 1,359,690 of record JAWLRI010000618.1, read on the forward strand.
ATGTATGTGTGTATATATGTAATGTACACACATGTATGGTATATATGTAATTCATTAAGTCTTCTAGACTCAAAGACTGTCTGGAATCACAGATCCTGGAGCGCAGAGGCTCAACTGGTCCTTCCCAACTCTACCTTTACATGCAGTGGAGAATCAGTAGCTTTGTACTCTTAAAGCAAACATGTTTAGAAATTCCACAGTGATAATTTATTTCTGGTATTTAATTAAATACTGTATATACTTTTATACTGGTAGAATTTACAATGAAGCAATTGAATTCTTATTAAAATTTGAAAAAAAAGAAATGTTTCCATTTAGAATCATAGAATCATAGAATGCCTAAGGTTGGAAGGGACCTCTAGAGGTCATCTAGTCCAACCCCCCTGCACA
>JAWLRI010000618.1:1366111-1377058 GCA_034781795.1 Crypturellus tataupa
TGCAGGGGGGTTGGACTAGATGACCTCTAGAGGTCCCTTCCAACCTTAGGCATTCTATCATTCTATGATTCTATGATCATAAAATCACACCTGTAGAATAAATATATAGTGTACTTTGAAGTAAATTCTAATGGTATCAGAAGGGAGATATTCACCTGCACACTGCTCAGTACTCACAAAGCACTTAGTTCTATAGTTCTGTTTCTTCTCATTCCTCCTAGTTCACTGATATCTCTTTGTTCTCTAAAAAGCTGTAACGGTTCTTTTTTTCTTCTTTTCTAGCTGTGTATATACTATTTCTCAAAATGCAAGGAGATAGATTGCACACCCAGGAAATTAGCACACCAGAAGAAATTATAGGGTAGCAAAATGATTACAGAAACAAAACATTTGCTTAAAAAAATACTCTCTCCTTTATACATGTGTCTCCAAAGTAAAACTTGTGCCGTCTGGGAGAGACAGGCTGGATTTTTGCAAAAACAGAGATGTCTCTACAATACCTGTATATGAAGATGAATACACTACCTCTCATCGTATGACATCATCTGGAGCATGACCGTAGACATTCAGTCTCCTTACAGACATACAAAAATATATATCAAGTAGAGTGAGGGCTGAACCCCTGGGTCCTTAGCATTAGGTTAAACATTCATTATTTCCATCATTTTTCCTGATGCAATATTTAGCTATGTTATACAAAAAGGTTAACCTGACCTGACAAAGCTATTCTACAGAGCTCCAGCTCAGCATACAGGCTGGTGTTTGTCCAGCTCGGAATACTCTTGTGCCTAAAGCATTCCCATTCAAGGTAGAGGAAACTACTTAAAATCCTCTCTCTGTAGGGTTTATAGGCAGAGATTGGAAACATCATCCCTTACCCCTTGGGAGCATCCTAATCTGTACCAGGCTGTTGAGTATTCAGAGGTAGGATTCCTCTCATTCCTCATGTTAAAACTAATCCACTTTGTATAAAACATTCAAATAGTCACTGATACAGAGAGCATAAGCAGTCTGAGCAGAGAGACACAGGGAGAATAACACTCGAGCCTCATGATCAGACCAGAAGGTGGATTGCCTGTATCAGATCACGCCACTAAAAATGATAAGGTATTATTTAAATCAAGTATTTCCCACCTCATCTGATTACATGTAGTTATTTTTTCTGATTACATGAATACATGTAGGATAAGCAGGAGTAGGATAGTCAGGAAGTTAAGCACACAAGTGTGTGAATTATTATCCGTATTAATTCCTAGTTAGCAGATGAACTAACATCAAATGATTGTTCTTGCTTGCATGTTTCTCTCTTAAGGATTATATAGGATTTCTTTACGGAAAGAAACCCGAGGCAAAAGCAGTATTCTACAACCCTCTTTAATTAATCACCTGCTATATAGGAAAATGTTTCCCACTAATTACTTAGTCCCAGAATTAAATCATTACATTTTGTGTTTCTTTTTTGCTTTCTTGTTTGTTTTTTCTTTTTTTTTTTTTTTTTTTTTTTGACTATTTCTAATATTGAATAGAAGAAGTGACTAATCTCAGCAGCTCTTAACTAGCCTGATGATAAAAATATTGGATACTCCCAAGGGGTAAGCTTGAAATTTGTCTACTGAACTGAGGCTTTTGGTTAACTCAGCTGATAATTCTTGTGTCTGCAAAAATTCCTAGTGTATTCAGTAGCACATAAAACCAGCACAGACCTATACAGCCAAATATCTTTAGCTAGAAGAGAGGATAGTGGTTGGGACATAACAGCAAATTGATATTCGACTCACAGGTAAAAAGCTAACAAATGCTCAAAAAATCACTACTGACCAAAAGAATTGCATTTAATGCTGACCTTAAATTGCCTCTGGGGTTAAATGCCAGATTTTAGGTAAATAGACCAGAATGCTCTTAGATTTATCACCTCTTAGAATTGAATTTCTCAGGATCTCACCAGCAGATTGAGTAATATGAAAAAAATTATCAGAAATACTATGATTCAAATCATATCATCTCATGTGATTGTATGGCACCCTACTCAATGGGACTCTGCATCTGACTAGAATCTCCAAATATTACTGCAATAGCAATCTTTTACAATGATAGATATTTAGAACTAAATCACATATTCTGCAATCCCTTTAGTGTATGTTACTGAATTAGGACAGAATAACTAAGTATCTTAAAGAAAAATGTCAGAGGAATAAATAACAGACAACATTTTAATAGCATTTATGGAAAAAGCAGAGCTCATCTTAACAGGATCAGTAGTGAGCAATGCTTCCCTTTACCTGAATATAGGAGAAAAGCAAAAAAAAAAAAAATTCATGGCATTATGCATGAGCCCAATAATATACAATACCCAAAATACAGGAAACAATGTTGAACATAGCCATTTGCTTCTGATAACTCTAGAATTGAGAAAAAAAATCCATAACACTGTGAAATACCCTTCAGAGTGAATCTCTAAAAATATAGATTTAATTGCTAAAATTTCAGATCAGCGAAAAACACTGATTCAGTGGCTTAGCAGTTGATGGAGTTTAAAATTCAGTTTTATTTACATAAACAATTTGCAAAATTGGGATCCTGAGTTTCTCAGGCAGATATGGCTTTAAAAAAAAAAAAAAATACATTAAAGAAAGATTTTTTTTTTTTGAAGAGCACAATAGGATGTGAAAAAAACAAACAAAAAAAACCCCAAGCCATGTTCTTTGCACCTTGTACATCAGCACCAGTAATAAAAATACAAGGCAAAAGCAACCGCAGTCAGGCTACCATTGTCTGCACGAACCTGCTTCACCTGGGCAGTCTTTTTGCTTTGAAAGATAACAACCAAAGACCTGAGGTTATAATCAGAAGGCAATTGAGTTGCACAAACAGCCTGAGTTTCTTTAATGACTCTGCTGAATTGTGGCTTAGAAAACAAACAGAATTGGAGCTATCCCAGCTCTCTGAATTGTTTTGCATGGTAAACAAGTTCTGGGAACGAGAACTCTTTTACCTTAGCGCAGGAAGCACACTACGGCTTTTTATTTTGAGCTTCTAGGCAGTTCAGGCACCATGGTGTTCCTTCAGCTCCTTAAAATCATTCAGGATGAAAGGTACTATAAAATAGTTTAAGATATTATTTTGTGATTCACATCTTTTAGATAGCTGGTACAGTAAATTGAAATGCAATTTAATATACTCAAACGTAAAATAATAAGTCTGAACGCAATGAACCAGAAGAAGAGTATGTTATTTTCCCTTCTGAGGTAGTTATGCAACCTACTGGCTGGAAAGGGCTTTCCAGGCTATAGTACAAATGCACTTGCAGTAGGTTTTTTAAACACATAAAAGCAGAAGAGCAGGTAGTCAACAAAAACGTGAAAGATCTTACAAATTAAAACACTGTTATTACACACTATTTTTTAATTTTATCAAAAAGGAGTATTCAGTTTGGTCACCTTCACAGGAAAATTGGTACTATTTTCCAAGAGAAAAAAATAAATGTTAAGCTTAAGGATATTTTCATTTTTTAGGACAGGAAATAGTCGTCATAGAAAGTTACATAATTTACAATAAATTGGCATCTCAATACTCTTATTAATATCCAGATAAATCAAATGTATTAATACTGGCATTTAAGTAGTTACATTAGAACAGATTTGACTTACATAAGACCAGTAGAATACCTGGATGAAACATCCTATACTTTCACCCTGATCTTCCTTGTGCTCTGATTTCTTGACGCTGCCAGATGTAAAATATAAATTTCTAACCTGAGATATACATAGAAGAGAGAACTTCACCCTTTGGGTGTGAAACATTTGGACAATTCTTACGCTCCTTTGAGTCAAGCCCAACTGAATTAAAAATGCACCAGGTTGGCAGATCTGGTACATCTCAGCAAAACTAGGGATTCACAAGAAATGGAGAAAATTCATGTAATTACCCCCTGCCTTGAAATGAATGGAAAAATATATAATAAAATTGAAAAGTAACAATAATTGATTGTTATTATGCTGGCTTTTTTCTGCTTTTTTCTTCTAAACATTTTCTCCTATCACAATCAAGAACATAGAGGCCCTTCATGTTAAAAGTGTGTCTAGGATGCAAATGGTATATCTATAATGAATTTAAGAGAGCACATAAAAAAGTACTCTATTCGGATATACTGAATCACTTCACTACTCTATAGTGAGCTCCCATTTAATATGCTGTATTAGCTGCTGTTAAAAGCTGCATGTGCACCCTGGACTTTCCATATGCACAGCCTTACAGAGCTTGCTGTAACAGCCAGGCATTGTTGGTGTTACAGAAAGAAAGCAAGAAACAAAAGGAGATTGGGCAGAGTCATTTCTATGGTTTAAAGAGCATATTTATCATTCATGGATGCAAGTTGGTCTGTCCAAACAAGTATAACTGTGGCTCCTACACTGACCAGACTCGGGTTTTGATCTGGATGGTGGCTTGGGCGAAGGGACTGGGTGGTTGGAACAAATCTCAAATTATATTTTGGTTAGTTGCTGTCTCAAATAGCTGCCACATGCTCTATAGAGTTCTTCCAGGGAAAAGGAGTAACCAAAAATCTACCTTTAGCCAACTGTCAAGTTTGATAACATTAAGTAACTCCACACTGCTGGAAACAAACTCGAGTCAACCTAGCAGAAGTGCCATTTTGCTGATGAATGCAGTCTCAAGGTCAACAAATTACTGGATCTGGCCATTCAGATTATTAGCCTCCTTACCAACAGCACAGCATTCTGCATCACATAGACAAACACTGAGATTTTTCTTAGTGATAAAAGAAAAAAAAGAAAAGAAAAAAAAAGGTCCCCAAAAACATAAAATATTTGGGAAAATACCATACCTTTATCTCTTGTATATCAGAAAACAAATATTAAGGGAAATATAAGTGATGTTTTTTGAAAAGCAAATAAGCAAACTACAAATAGATTATGTAACAAGTAGGATTTGCTGGATTTCTCTTTTAGTTGCTCAAGGATATGACCAAGAAAATAATGTTAGAGTTGGGATTCTTTGTACCATTTAGAAAAAAATTGTGTTCTCCACAGTTCATCATTTCATAGGAAGTTTTCTTAGAGGTTTCTACATCACAGACTCCAGGAATCTAAATAAACAAAACTTTAGCATAATTTTAAAAAAGGCTTAAAGTTTGATCTGCTTGTACTAAACTTGTTCTTACACAGTGTGTACCAAAAATGCTGAAATATCAGAAAAAGTGCTATACCAGTTAATAGCAATCATCTTTTTAAAGCTGCGGAAAAATTTACCCTGCAGTCCTGCGAATGATTTGTTTGCATTTACTGGATTATTAAACTAAACATGGGTTTAGCTCTTGTTTTGCAAATAAACTTAAATTGTCCTATTTACAGTTTCAATACCTTGAAAGTAATAACATGGAGAAATGAGAATGTATTTATATGAATGGTTTATAGCGACTAATCTTCCAAAGAGTGATTTTGACAATTTGGGATTCTCATTAAGTACACATTATGTTGTACTATTGAAACATAAATTCAGAAAAACAAAAGATGCTTTAGACTAAATTCCTCAGACAGAAATATGAATGCCATCACATTAAACACTATTGTGCTGTGAACAGCGTCGATTTGCTGAACGTGTTATTTAATTGGGTCTTATAAAAAAACAAGCTCAAGCTTTTTTAAATCAAATAAATGGAGGGCTTCAGTGCATCCTACTGCTGAGAGAAGTGTCATCTGAAATTATCCTGAATTACAAATAATAAATATCCAAAAAATAAATCCATCATTTGGAATTCATTTATTGCACAAAGCATAAAAAATGAATATATTAATATATTCTGTCTATATATTCTCATTTTCCTGAGTACACAAATTTGCATGGGGCAGAATTTTGTACATTCAGAAAAAATAAAATAAAATCAGCCAGTTCCTATTTCAGACAACGCCTGGCCTTGAACCTCTCATTGAACTGTTCTCAGTCTCATTTCACCATTAGAAGAACAAAGATAATATTGGCTAAAATACATCAAATGGCTATGAATTGTTTTAAGCATTGTTGTCCAGAGACCTTTTAGTGGAATGCCTAAAAGAGACTAATAGAGGAGTTTAATTTAGTGGGATAAGTAAATCTAGTTTGTAATTTAGGAGGTGTTCAGCCATCAGAAATGAGGTTTCTAGAATAGTCTTTTAATAAATGTAATGCATCCACCAAGCAAACACATTTTACAATAAGACTTGAGAGTGATTTCTTGATATTGTTGCCTCTGATAACAGAGGCTAGACTTGCTGACCTGGAAGATCCAAGCCACTGAAGTACAAGGGATTCAAATGGCAAAATGGTACCACAGAGAAATACCAGAGGATAGAGGAAGTTTTCATCCTTCTCTCATTTATATCCCATTAATGAAATTAATTCAAATTTTGGCAAGATTTGGCGCTCTGCTACCCTGTGCGAATGATGGAAATGAAGGGCAAAAGTTTTAATTAATCAAGCTTTTACATCAGGGAGGAAGCATAAACAATGCATTAAAATAGTTCTAGAACATAATTTTTTTCCCCCATTGTAGCCTTTCAAGTGCTGCTGTCAGTTTTCTTCCTGAGTTATTCTACTAGAAATAAAAGTGTCAGGAATGAAGTACATTTTAAGCAATGTGGAATAATAAAAATGAATCAGAGAAACACAAGCAGTGCATCTGGGTGCAACTCCCCGAAGCTCAGATAAATCTGCACAGTTTGGTGCTGATCAGTCAGGGTCAGACACAGGGGGTCTAGACTTATAATCACACCTTGTGATGGATGTTATTTGCTCTGTATTTCTTCTGAAGAGCGTGTGACACCCAAGACAATTAAACCAAAGTCTGCCCTCCCTGCCCTCAAAACCTCTGTGAAGTACATGGTGAGTTTGGCCTTTTCCTGAAGTACACAGCACAGAGACATCTGACAAGGGACATGACTGGGCCCCTTCTCTTTTCTCCTGTGCCCGCTATGGGCCCTGTGCCACATACACCCTCCCCATGACCAGGTGTTTCTGAAATAGCCCCCTTCCTCTGCCAAATATGGCTGAAGTTGCCCAATTATTGGAGGGCACTGACAGATAAAATGATCGTGTGAAACATATTCCCTAGGAAACCAGGCTAAAATAAGATTACTGATTAATTTCACATTCCCTATCTCACATTTATCCTATAATTTCCCTAGTAGGCCAATTTTCCTTCCACTCTGTATCACCACCGTATTTAAAGAACCCTTTGTGCATTTCAGCATTATATGTAATTTGACTTTCAGCATTTCATTTTGCTTCTGCAGTTACTGATTGAACTTAATTCTGCATATTTTTGTGGATCTGCCATACTCTTCTTTACCATGCCATGTGTATATATATTTTTAACACTCCTCACTTATTGCTTGGGCTGCTCTTTATATCACCTTACTTAATCATGTTGGCCTTTTCTGACCTTTTTGCTGTTTAAATTTAAACAGGAATGGATTTCAATTGCAGTCTGTTCAAGTATTTCTTAAATATTTACCACTTCTCCTCAGTACACTTACCATGTGTTATAGAATTTCTATCAAAATCCCCCAAGGCATTTTACATTCTTTCAACTCAGCTTTTCTAGAACAAAAAAATAATAAAATAAAACTTTAAGCCCCCTGGGTATTTCTCTTTACATGTTTACCCACTTTAAAATTTAAAATTCATTAATACTGTATTCTTAAATTCTAATAATCTAAGATTTGAATTTGCTTTTTATTAAGGAATTGATTTTCAGTGACAATCTAATCCATGCAGGTCAACAAAGGAATGAGTCAAAGCATCCTTATTATTTCCAATATGGCTTTTAGGTAGCAGGTCTCCACCCTGTCTGCAATAGTCATACTGTATATTTTCTATAAAATAGATTATTTGAAAATATTCCTAAATATCCAACAGAAATTATAGAGTTTTTTATGAGTGTAACCCCGCTATTCAGTGGTTTTATAGTGGGAAGAAGCTGATAGGATAACAGATGTTCCTAGGGTCAACGGAAGAGTGTGAAACACACTTAAGAGAGATGGAAAATTCAGCCACAGTATTTTTGTAGAACCTCATCATGTTATATAACAATGAATTATTTTCTGCTTGGCTATCAGGGTCTCTCTAATTCTATGTCTGTAGGAATACTTCAGTTCACACATCACACAGCTGGTTCTAACAGTCTGTAGATAATTTTTATATGAAATGTGATTTCCCTTCTGTGTACTCTTTTCTCCAATGCTTTAATATGAATATTCTCAAGAGATGCACTTCCTAAAGAGTAAGAGGAATTAGTCACATTTCACAGGACCCTTAGTGAGACATTCAAGGCAAGCTCTGGACTCTTGTGTACAAGGGAAGAAATCCTGTAATATATGCAAAAGATGTGTCCAAAAACCGTCACCTGACCACGTAGTAATTCTACAGTGTGTAAATATACACTGAAGAACTTAAAATTTCCTCTACTTTCATTTCAGCAGAAATTAGACTGGCACAGCATGCTCATAATATCTAGCCATAATTTGCAGGCAATACAGAGTTAAAATCTCCATGCAAAGACGCTAGATATTTTATGATGGCCTGATTCGGATGCATCTTGAGAAAGACCAGTATCTTCAGCATGGCTGTGTGAATGTGAAAGTAGTAAGAACACCATTTAAAATTAATTTTGCAGTGCAAAGTAATTGTTCAAATTTTCCTTTTTAAAGCTCCTCCTTCCAGAACTTTAAATGCAATAACTTATACACATAAAAAAAAAATCAATACAGAATGTCTAATTAATCTGGTTCTGTGAAACTTCAGTTTCAGCACGCATCTGGCCAAAAGAAATCTAATGAATCTGCAACTGTAAAACAGCCTAACTAATTCAGCAAAAGGTCCAAATATAATTCACTGGTTTCTAGAAGTGGTTGTAAAATGTCACTGACTTGTAGTAAATATCCAACCAGTAAAATTGCAAACAATTTGAATAATATGACCACAGACACAATATGACCATGAAAGATAAAATCATGATCAATTAATGTAAATCACAGTAACCCACAAACAAAAAGAGATTAATTAGGAGGATATTTGGATTTTAAAAATCAGGTGTTGGTATAATGTACATCAAGATAAGGATTCCCAGTAATTTCTTGGATATGCAAGATCCAGTTACTCTCTGTATTTAATATCATCCAATGTTATATATGAATTGAGGTAAGAAAATTTTCACTTTATTAGACTAGAAGAATCTTATAAGAAAGTTCAAATGATTTTAAAAAAGGAAGAAATTAAAACTAAATTAGCTGTCTACATTCAGGGAAAACAATTATTTCAGAGAGAGAATTTCATCTTTAGTAAAAAAAAAAAAAAAATATGTTGCCAAAAATGAGCAAATATATCCATAAAGCTGTATGTTAAAATACATATAACAGTATATAGTATTACATACCACATTCTTAAATTATATAATTCTAAGAAAGTTTTTGACATTTCTGTTTATAGTTTTATTCTGCTCATGAAGACTCTTGACATTCTTCCTTCAGCAGAGATAACTGCTGTAGTCATGTTAATGTATTCAAAGAGCTTTCAGCACCTCCTAGGTTGCATACTTAGATCTGCATCCACTCAAAAGTCGAGCATTTCTCTGCTGAAATGAGATTCACACAGCTTAAGCATGTGTCCTGAGAGTCAACAGTCTGCTTTACCTTTCATCTTCTCAGCTCCAACACTTAAGAAGCAAAGCTGGATACTGGATAGTCAGCGAATGAAAGAGGATGCTGATAGACAGCCCAGGCTGCTGCACAGGAATACTCTGTCCCTTTCTCTGATCTCTTCTTATGGCAATAGCCCTTGAAACTGGCTTTCTTTCGCCTTTACTTATCCATGTGTAGAAAAGCATAGTACAGTACTGCACAGCTTGCAGGACCATAAGCAGGACCACTTTAATCTGTTCTCACTTGTTTGGCCTGCTGGAATATTGTTCGTGTCTGAAGTTGTTCGTAAGCTCTCAGGTAGCTTTCATGTTGCCCAGGGCTTTCAAGCCAGTAGGTGTTTCCCTCAGAAGTCTGTAAGTTCCAAATAGGCACAGGATTCTCCCAGAAATAATTCTCTGACATCCAGCCATGCATTTCTTGCAGCTTTCTCAAAAGTCTTTTGGACAGGTAAACTTCAGAGAGTTCCACCTTTAGAATTGGATAAGCTCTAGACACAGTTAGCTCAATTTACAAACAGTATAGGAAGACATTCATAAAAGTGAGTTGCAGAAAATTAGATAAGAGCTAGATGTACACTCTAGAGCTTAGAAATATGTGTAAGAACTGGTAGGACAGGAGAGTGAAGCAGTAGGCAAGAAGTATGAGTAGATATTCCCAAACCTTTAGTAGAGTAGAGGGTCCTATAGATGCATGTCATCTTGAATCAATACTAAAAAAAAAAAAAAAAAAAAAAAAAAAATCTGAACAAAATGGAAACAATCTATATTGCTTCTCAGAATCATTTTATATGTATTGCTTGTTCATTCCAGAAAGCATCTTCTCTGGGACTTACAAGATGGGTAAGATGCTGAGCAAACACTGATTTTTTTCTTTTTTTCTTTTTCCTATGTGTTTTTCTGTCAGAATGTGTATCATGCCCTGAAAGATCATTTATTCACAGTCCCATTCCTACTTTGTCTCTCACCATTTTTCAAACATGAGAATCAAAGCAATTCTTTTAACACTTCTTGAGACTGTTCTATGAGACCTTTTTGTCTTTATTCTTAAGACATTCAGTGCTTCTTCCAAATGAAATGGTTCTGTTCTGAAGAAAAAATTCTGCAAATTTAATAGCTGTTATTTCTTAGGAAATGGCAGAGGCCATGAGATTGTTCACTAGCTCACAGTATATTTAGCCTGTGTCCTATTGGAGCACTCACTGGGTTTCTCAGTATAAAACTTTTCTGTGATAGAGTATTAGTATTTGCCCCACAGC
>JAWLRI010000618.1:1381495-1417441 GCA_034781795.1 Crypturellus tataupa
AGGAAGGAAGGAAGGAAGGAAGGAAGGAAGGAAGGAAGGAAGGGAGGGAGGAAGGGAGGGAGGCGGGGAGGATGGGGAGGAGGGAAGGAAGGAAAAGAAATTTGTAGTTGGTGAAAATATCCTAACTAAATTTATTTCTACCACTGACTGTAGCTTCTGAAGTAGTCAAGAAATCAACTACTGATGTAAATACTGTTATTGTTTGACCTCCCTCTGAGTTACATTCCTGGAGCTGAGGATTTTTTTCCTGAGGTTTTTCAAGTAGCCAAAGATGTTTGGTTTATTGCAGGAACAGACATAAATGAAAAATCAGGGACTGAAGAGGGTCAGAGAAAATAGCTTCCCATGTAGCATATTTTACAGACTTCAGTGATTGCTAGTGGTGACTTACTAGGATGAAGAGAAGAGATAATTCTTAATATGAAGTGATATCTTACAGTATCTATATGTTCCTGGTCTGGCCTTCCTGAATAACAGCATTGTCACACAAGGAGGAATATAACAGAAAAAGTATCCCTATGGAAAGGTATGGATAATATTTAAAAGGAAATAATTTCATGCTCTCACTTTTAAATAGATAGAGAAAGGTTTATATAGAGAAGTTTAGTAGCTTCATCTTTTGCTTTAAAATATATGATGTATCCCTTTCCTCTGATTAAATAGTCAATCAATGATTTTAATATTAAATCCAATAATATGGCTATTTGAGCTGAATTTAGGTTAGAAACTCAGCTAGAATAAATCAAGACAAACCATATCATATGTTTCGGACTTGAATAGCCTCTGAATTCTGCCATGGTAGTACAGATGTGTGACAGCCTATCTATAAGTGCATCTGCATAGTGAAGTGGAACAGAAAGAAAATAGCACACATTTCTTTTATAAAAGGTAAGTCTTCTTAAAGCTATCCAAGGGAAAAAGTAAATTCCACTTGTCTTGAGGTCCTTCAAGCAAGACGAGATTTTTCTGAATTATTTATTTTTTCCAGTACAGAATACCTCAGCAAAATTCTGTTGTGTTTTACTGAATATTACTGTCCAAAATTGAAAATCTGAAAATACAGGCAACCAAAATGTAAAAAAGGATTTTATGTGTGAACGAACCACTAGTAGAATTGTATTGCTGTGACCAAGCCATATGTCTTGCATTAACTGTATGGCCTAAGGATTCCTGCTAATGACAGCATCATCTTTTCAAGAGCCAATGCAAGTGAAAAAATTGTTAAAATAGATTTAATTAAAACCACCATTGTATATGCTGCTGACCTAAAGATTACCACACACTGCACATGCTCTAGTGAGCCTCACAGAACATGTAAAGAATAATTTTGCTTTATTTTTCCATATGCGATGTTCAAGTGAACAAAACAGAGTATTAAACCCAACACATGACGGATGTTGCCTTCGAGGTCTGAGAGCTTTAATTGTGATTTTGCTAATTGGTGCGCAGCTATGAGAAATGAAAAGTTGAAATTCAGAAAAAATTAAGTATTTTGATCACAATCCTCTACACCAAGTCATGACCGCTAATAAAACTTAAAAGCTTTTCCAGATGGCAAATATATTCCAGGCAGCTGTATCATTGCCCTACATTCTTTATACAGGGGACTTGAGACCATGGCAGCAAGGCTTACTGAGGACCTGCTGCCTGACACTGATGTAGTGCTCTAAAAGGGTCTTTATTTAGTAAATTTGTCCATAATCAAAACAAGCTTAAAAGTCAGGCATGGCACACATGTGAAATGTCCCTCTGTCCACAACAGCACTGTTAACTAAGTGTCCAGCTTGCTGTATATCTGGTATCTTTTATTCTCATGTTTGCCTGTTTCATTAAAAAAAAAAATTCTAAACACACTATGAAAATTCAATCTTATAAAAGATGGATTCTGTCTGAGAATTGGTAAATTCCTCCAGATGTCCTTTTTTTCTTTTTCCAGATACATTAATAACACCATTTTTTCCTGCACCTTCATTAAGGAGACACAAAATGACCTAAAATTTGTGGAGCCAGGAAAATTCTTAGAGACAGAGAATGAAGTAGCCTAATAAACTGTCATTTTTCTCTTTTTCATAATGATGACTCAATGAAGTATTGCTCTTTCTGAGTTCTGTCTTTGTGCTTGCCTATACAGTGTTCCATATCTTTGTCAGTATCCTATATATGTTTCTGTAAGCAAGGATTCACAAAATGTGTGTCAAAACAAATAAAAAAATGGTTGTTTGTGATGTTCTTTAGCTTCAGACAAAAAGTCCACTATTTCTATGGAAATTTCAGAAGTCTGAATGAAAAAATACCGAGAGAATGTTAGTGATACCCCCTAAAAGGGATTTGGAATGTGCTTTTAGAAATCACAGAGAAAAGGGGTGAGAACAGGAGTCATAGATAAAACAGTGGAAACTCATTCATTTTTCAGTTTTCACTTTTGGAAAGTTCTGAGTTAAAGAAAACATCTTTGCTAGACCTGTTTAAGAAGTCTAAATTCTTCAGTCTTTTCTTTGGGTCACTTTAATTTGCATATTTCCCTTCTATGTGAAAATAAAAAAAGCGTTGATATTTTACTAAATTCACAAAGGTATGAGATTTATTTAAATTACATTTGGTATTCTTTTCTTACAGGTAATTAATACTATCAAGCGGGGAAATAAAGTAAATCCCCAGATAAAGAACAATATAATACATGGAAGAGCAAAGGAATATGGCTTAAATGAAATGTTAAATGGCTAAAGAAAGTGGTAACAAAGTATCTGTTGTCCAGAATAATATTAATTTTTTATCTGAGCTTGCAGGCAAAGAGGATGCAATTAAGGGTAACAGGAAAAAAAGGTGCATGTTTTTCTTTTGGGCCAAATTCTGAGATTTTTAACTGTTAATCCGTGTTGTAGAAATGTAGCAACAATTTTCAGAACACTGCATTAGGTTCAGTGCAGTTGATTCGGAATTTTCTAGATGGTGGTCTATTGGATATAAGAAATATAAAAACCCTGTTGGGCAGAACAACTAAATTTATAGAACTTCTCTGTCATACTGCCTTTTACTGTTTATTGATCTGGTAACCAAAGACACTGGATTATATATCCCATATAAAAGTTTTAACCAAAATTTCTTGCCATTTAAAAGTGGAGTTAGCTGACCTCAAAAATCAAACATTGATTTAATTTATACTCTCACAAGCATATTCCAGATGAAGGAATTGAACAATTCCAAGAAAATATTTTATGAGAAATTCATAGTTTGCCTTCATGAAGACCTAACACAGACGGTTTTCAGAAAAAATTATGTATTGATTTTGTATACAAAATTCTACTTTGCCTCCTTCGGATATACATTTGAAGTAGGTGCTTTGGCAGTGTTTGGAATTTGCTTATAAATTGCTGAAAAAGATGAATGAAGGTTGGTGAGCTACATTTCCTGATATTAAGGAGAATTTTAGAGAAAAGCAAGAGCTTCACAGAAGCAAGACACCCAACAAATGTCTTAGTGTGGATAACTTTATATTCTTAAAATGCAAGTTCCAGACATTTGCTGGCCATAGCAAGCCATATAATCTCTTTCCACTTAGAAGCCATAAGTTTAATTCTGAAAGTGGACACTCTACCCTATGCTAGGATATATCTGCTGTGTTGCCCAACTAAGAATGAAATCCATGACCCAGACTGTATCAGCTGCACACAAAGTAGGAGCACACTCTGTTGCTGAGCCTCAGGGAATATGTTTACCTGGATTCTTCTCATTCTGTTGATCAACCACAAGTTATTATTGTTGCTCACTACGGGTGTGCAGTACTGGGAATTAAACCCTTAGAGAGGGAAGGTGGCACAGATTTTCTTTCCATCCCTCACCACACAACAGTGTATATCTTTTTGACCAAATAGGTTGCTTTACTTCCTTTTAATGCTATCCATTTGCTGTATTTCTAAAAACAGATGAAACAACACAATACATTTAACTCAATATTTTTCCTTAAATCAGAGCACTGAAACTAAATTTATCTAATTGTGAGGCTTGTTAGGAGAGCATCCTAATGTTAAATATCATACTTAGGACAACACTAAGTGACCTACATCGTATTCTCCTTTGCCTGAAGTTTGTGTGTATGCAAGCAAATATATATATATATATATATATATATATATATATGTATGTGTATATATATATTTATGTGTGTGTATGTGCTCCTAGAACCTGTGGCTTAGTGGAGTCAAGGATTTTGCATTTCAGAGAAGGGACATAATAAGTCGCGCTGCCCAATTATATTCCAGTACAAACAAGCAAGCAGGGGAAGGAAAACAATTCCAGATTGAGAAAATATCATCTCCTAGATTACGAAACCCATATTCAGTAGCAGTTTGATGAGTCCAAACTATAAAGATATTTTAAAAAATTGTCTAACTACAATTCTTCTTAAAAGAAGCAAGTGAAGAGTTAAGGCACTTCATTACAACTGCCAAATCTCTTTAACTATTACGATTCATTTTAAACTACACTAGTATATTTTGGTTTGTGCTTCACATAAAATTTCCTCATTTATTTCATTTCTTTAATTTAGAGATTTATTTTTGGTGAAGCAAAGAATCTCTTTCATTTGATCTGAAATAATTTATTATTTTTAGAAATGTCAGCATTTTTTTTTAATGCAATGAAGGACATCCACCCTATTATTCACTTAGTCATCTTTTACTGAAGGACTGTCACTTTCCCAGAGACTAACAGTCACAGGATGAAAGACCTCGGTAAGTGATGAAGTGCCAATGTGAAAAATCTACTGGCAAGGGTTGACTCATATCCTTCTACATATGGAACCAAGGTGTACATAACAGAATAGCAATAGCAAACTGTCAAGCACCTCACCAAATCGTGCAGACTCAGATTAGGTGGGGTTTTAGTTGCAAAGCAAATTTGCATGAATCTTAGATCTTCCCACTTACAAACTGCAAAGACTACTTTGTCTTGCGGTAGGATTTCTCATTGTTTTTCTTAAGATATGTATATGCTTTTTTCTTTAGGCTATAGTTTTAAGGAAGAAGAATTAGCTGTATTAGCTGTAAATACACATACATATACACACACACACACAAAAAGAAAAAAAAATGGTTTGAAGAGCCCTGACAGGTTTGAACAGAGCCAAGACAGGAAATAGATAGCAATATTTTAGAAATAGAAATGGGAACCAAAAAAGGCCCTAAGAAAATCATGTCCTCTCCACAGAAAGATAATATCAACTTATCACATTTATGAGAGTGAAAAACAATATAAAATATATTCTGACAATATTGAATTTGGAACAGGAATTTATAATCTTACTGATTGTTTCCATCCAATAATTTGAGGGTAACACAATGTAATACAGAAATTCAATTGCAAAGTTGAGTATTGGAAACATAAAAAGATAATTTACTGCACATGAAATCTGGTGGCAAAGTTGTATTTCAGAAAAAATTATAAAATAAAAAAAATCACTGTACATATTATGAGAGCAGGACACTGGAACAAAAGAACATCTGAAAGCTGATTGACCCTCTTCAGGGTCCTGCTAGAATGGTGTAAAATTAATGTCTTTGCAAAGCTTGAGGTCTCTGTACAAAACATGGGCACTGCTTTGTGAAATCAGAGGTCAGGCCAAAATCATAAGGGACCTATCGGCTGTCGGATGCACAACATAAATCTCTTTAATGCGAACAGGAGTTACAGGCACCCTCATGACTGCTCAGTCATTCAAGCAATCCGACTTTCTGAGAAGCCAATTATGGCAGCCAGTCTTGCAAGCCCTCCTGCCTCCACACAAGCCCTCCCTGTTCATGCAAGGCCACACGTAAACACAGCGCTGAGGCAACACCGAGCCACTGACTACATTGAGAAAAACGTCTTGGCTTTCATTGCACTTCAGCAATTACTTCAAAAGATCCTTTGGGCACATCGTATTTCTGAGCCAACAATGAGGGATCTTTCTTCGTTTTCCATTCACAATAATTAGTTGCTTAACTGGGTTTTGAGAAATGAGAAGTAATTGGCTGTCATACATGTCTGGTTGTCAAGGGTTCTGTTCTGCTCCTGAAGGATTTTAGGATTTTTTTTTCTTTTTTTTTTTTTTCTTTTTCCTTTGCATTACATAGAGTAAGATTTTAAATAGGCAGAACATTAATTATAATTGGTATTTATTTAAATACCAATTAGCAGGGATTACTCACTGAATCCCTGCTCACTCCATGCTCTCCAGTTTATTTTCTCCATTTTACATTCAAAATTCTCTCTGATTGCAGGGCAATTTGAACTCCCAATAATACAAACAAGGAGGCAAAACATCAAGCCAATTTTGGTCACCTTTCTTATCTACTTATGTTAGTAAACCAATCACAGTTTGTCCCTTGAAATGCAGGCTCTTGGGGGAAAGAAATTCTTCAAAATCAGAGCAAACATGGAATAGAATTGCTATCTTAATGGATAGTAAATTTGATCTCTAAACTGGAGATGCAGTATTGAGATCCAGACCCCTTCCCTTTGTACCGTCAGTGGAACAATGTCTAACATTGTTCAGCGGCTTTTACTGATAAAACGAAAGGGTAACTATCACACATGTTTCTCATTTTTAAAAAGCATAAAAATGCTGATGAAATTTCAGTTATATTCAGGTTTAAATTCATGCAAAGTTCAAGTGGATTTAATTATCTCCATCTCAGCCTGATCCAATAACAAATGGCTTTTGTGCTTCTCCTGCCTTTCCCAATTGCCATCATTGTTTTGTCTGCTGCTTGTTCTGGTACTTGTGGCATATAAAGTATTAAATACATTACTCTAAACCAAAAGGCTTGGTGAAAGATTCCCATAAAGATGTTAGTCTTGCAATTTTA
The DNA here is from genome assembly GCA_034781795.1 of Crypturellus tataupa. Taxonomy (NCBI): domain Eukaryota; kingdom Metazoa; phylum Chordata; class Aves; order Tinamiformes; family Tinamidae; genus Crypturellus; species Crypturellus tataupa. The sequence goes on from JAWLRI010000618.1 coordinate 1,388,341, forward strand.
ACTTCCTAAGCAGTATTTTGTTCTGAATGTCCAAATTTCTCATCGTTTCTTAGTAGCGTAACTGAACTATTCACCTCTCCTGTCTTCACTCCAGCACAGGAGTAATGTGGCTAAACCAATTCTGAAATCACTTGAAATAGGGAAACAGAAGAAAAAGAGCTGGTGATTTTCTAGTGTGAAGCGTGCATGTCAGTAATTACAGAATAAAAACATTTTAATTAAAACAAAAAGATCTTTATAGAAGGATTTGAATTCCAAGTTGCAGAAACTTTCCTATGAAAATAATTTTGGTTAAACTTGTGCATGTCTCTGTCAGCTGAATGATTTCTCCTTTTGTGCAAGTTCAAAGTTGCATTGCAGCAAGATGTAACTTTGAATGACAAGCCCACTTTACCTCATTTTTCAAACCACCATTATTGTTTTACTGGTTAGTATGCATTCTGCTCTCAGGAAAATGGTCTGCTTTTTGTCTTTTCTAAAAAAATGACAGTATGATGGGGAAAGTGTCAGACTATCAAATATGAAATGGATGTGTTATCCCTAAGGAAAAACTTACTAAAACAGGTCAAAAAAAGTCTGAAAAGGGAAAAAAAAAAAAAAAGGACTCTTCATAAATTTTTACATGGCAAGAACAATTCATCATATAAATTCATATACTCATATTTCAAAAAAAAAAAAAAAAAAAACAGCATGTAGTGAAAAAAAAAAAAAATCTTTCTTATGAAGGCTTATAGGCCAAAGGTTTATATGGATTTTTTTTTATGACCACAGATTTCAAAACTGCTGGAAAGTCTAAGTATTTCTGATCCTCTTCCACACTGACAGCCGAAGTTTACCAGTAGTTAGCTACTAGAAGTGGACACACGTGACAGGACAGAAACGAGCTTTTGTTGTCAAATGGCCTCTGTTTTTTCCTGCAGAGCAATAATTAGCCACAGCGCTTAACCAGTAGCTTTTGTAGACCAACGTCAGCCTGTCAGAAGGTCAAACAGAAATTGTTCTTTGGGGATGTAAAAGGGCTCCTCCCATTGATGGTGATCATTCCAGACTGCTCTTGGTGAGGCCAATGAACTCTGTAAAGAGAAGCCTCTACTATTTCCTACTTAGCTTGCAGGACATACCTCTGAACATCTCCAGCTCTTCAAGGCATCTGTATTTTTGTGAAGCCTCATTTTGTTGCTTAATAGATTCTCTCTCACTATGGGTCTGAAGGACTAGATTTTAGAGCAAAGCAAAGAATAGTTGAATAATTAACTAACTTAGACTTCCTTGTTTGGAAGTTTCCAAGAAGAGTTTAAGATCAATTAAATACTTGTTTTCAGTAGTACTCATCAAATACTTCTATCTGTAATGCCTACATTAAATTTGTCCAAAATTCTTTGAATTGTTGAAAAGAAGGATGAAAGAGACCAAAAAATATGAAGACAAGGTAGCATCAACTATCTTTAAAAACCTGAAGAAGCACATTTTTACAGTGATTACATGTTATCAGTCCAAAATTTTATCTTTCTCTTCATATGCAATAAAACCTATACTTTTTCCATCTATTTGTGCTTGCAATTCCATTGCTGGAATAGTCATGGAAAGTGAACACAAGAGAGGAACAAGCACATTCAGAGCAACTTTTTATGCTCTTTTTCATTCACATGAATAGATGCAAATATAAAGTATTTACTCAAACTTCATTGGCTTTTGCATGGTGGTTCTTTTTTTCTGGTAGTGGTTGAATGCAGAAGATGAAGTCAAAAGGTGAATAAAAGGGAACCACCATTTCAACCTTAGTATACATCATCTTACATGTGGTCTTTACAAACACTGAAAATCCAGGAAAATTGAATCCTTATACTGGAAGACAGAATAGAGAAGAGCAATAACAAGAGTTTGTGTACAACGAGTTTTTAATGAACATAAACCCAGTCAAAACTTTTTCTTGTGGTATTTGCTGTTTTCTCTTAGTATTAGAACTGCTAAGAGATAAGCATAAAGTATTGGATGCAAAGATTTTTCTATTCATGCAGCCAAACAGCCTCTTATATAACTTTGATTTTTTGGTCCCAGAAATAAACTATATTTTTTGTACTCTGTAGAAAATAAACTTTCATCTTCATGAAAAGATTGCTTTGTCTTATGTACAGTAGTAGAAACAAAAAAGATAGGTTGTTTAGTTAAAATCAGTTTTTATAGATATATAGTACAAGAAGCAGAATAGCTAACTGAAAAACCTTCTCTTCCAAACAAGCACTCAAACTTCTGAATCTGAAAAATTTCAAATATATTTTGATGTATTTCTGATTTTATCTGCAAAGCATAATGTTAATTTTACCAAACACTTACTAAACTAAGTAATTTGAGAAATTAGAAGAAATTACTTTCCAATAAAAATAGATTACTACTAGGAATACCTACTTGAAACTGCTTCTTCTAAGAGCAAGTTATTAACCATTCATGCACAGTAGGATTATAAAATGTAACAATACCCTTCCAAAAACATTTCTCTATTTTCTGTATTGCATAGGATGTATTTCCTGTTGGGCATACCATTCTAAAGTCAATTCCAAATTGAAACATCATGCAAATGAAGAAATCTATTTTTATGTGCATTTTTTTCTTCTTGAGTGTCAGTTTTGAGTTTTGCACCAGTGCAGCATGATTAGAATGCATCCCACTGGAACTCACTGGTAAACCTTCTCATGTAATACAGAGTGATGCAGGATAATGCTTTAAAGTATACTGCACAAGATCGGCAACCAGCAATTCAATGTCTATTAAAACAAGGATCTAAAGGATATTTAAACATTCATTTCTATTCTAAAGTTAATGTATTAAGCAGTTAAAAACACATTAGAAGGTCCAATTGACTGACTAAACATACCAACAACACCATCCAAAAGGAAGTGACTTAAAAAAAACTGTCTTCATTTAGGATTTTACATTGATGAATTACCTGTCTACAAGAAAAATACATATTTTTAATGAATATTTTTTATCATCAATGATATCTAGATATGTAGATTTGATAATCTTAAGCCACTTTTTCCAAGACTTTGGACTTAGGCTGACCCATCCCAGAAGGAAAACTAGTGCAAATGCTGACTAGTGCAAATAACAGTGACTTTCACTAACGGATTTTCCATAAAAAATTTTCTGTCCTTCAAGATAATTAAGTCTAAATTAAATTTTATCCACCACCATTAAAAAAGAAACTCAAACAAAATACAAACTAAATAAATTTGATGTAGCTACAAGAATATAATGAATATACAGCTTGCTATTATGAGGTTATTATGTTATATAAGGCTCTTCTTGATGCCAGTAGAAATTTGTAGGAAAGTCAAAAAGATAGTTAACTTTTTCCTGAATGAGAAGGGAGAGCTGTTATTTTTCATTTAGTGTGCAGTATTATATTATGTGGATAATCAAAGCTAATCAGTATTAACTGCCAAGTGTTGCATTTTCATCCGAACTTCTGTCATGTGGCTCTATTAAATAACAAACCTCCCCCTGGAGACTACTTTAACTATATTGGTTGGATTTGTTTTTTAATTAAAACATATTATGGCAGCTCACTGCAAAAACACTCTTTGCTATAGCCTTTTTTCCCTCCAAAATTAAAAATTGCATGTTTCCTATTATATATAAAATTGCCTTAGTGTTTCTAAGATAATTTGATTTTTCCAAAATGACAAACAATCACTGAAGGTTTAATCAGGGGATTTTAGCATGCTCCTGAATCCCCTTTTTAATGAAATGAGTCTCTCAGCAAAACTAAACGCAAGAAGTAATATTTAAACAGCACCTTCTGCACAGAATTGTTTTCAATGATTTAAATTTAGGTCTGCTTATTTTTCTAAGCAGTGATGCTTGCTTAACACTGATGTGTGATCCCTTCTGGTCACCTTGATACTGTACTGGCTACCACTGCTCTCTCCTTGGTTGCCCAGATGTCTTTCAAACTATGCAGTAAAATAATTTAGCACTTTTAAATTTATTTATCCAAGGAAGACCTATTAAAATCATCATTATTTGCACTGAAGTCTGTGTTATACACATTGTAATCTTCTCATCCCTTAATTTTTGAATACCATTCAAAGAAAATGTGCATGTTTCAGTTTGTTCTATCTAAGCCCGTGCTGTTTATTGTTATTAATTCTGTTTTTCTTAAATAGTTGAAATGTGTTAAACATTTCAATCTATTTGTGTTCAAGGTAGTTCTGATTCATGACAACCTGATTTAAAGTGTTACTTTTTACCATAGTCTTGTTAGTGAATGCAGCAGCTCTAGCATCTTTTCTAGCTTCTTTGCTTATTTTCTGAAATGTTATATTGACAGCAGGAGCAAACGATGAATAGAGAAAGCAGCACAACCAAAAATTCCTGTCTAGTGATCTTTTACTTGTTCACACATACTTTTAGTACCTCCAGGATGAGCAGCTGAGTGATAAATTAACTCAGATCATGTACCAATAATTAGCAAAATTAATACAGAGGCTCTTCCAATAAAAATAGCTTGAGACTTATCTATCTTGAGAATACAGGCAGGAATTAATTGTATAATGATATCCTCTGAACTTTTCTGGTCTTTTTTTAATACAACCATGATTCAGATCTATTAGAATAACCTCCACTTGTCTATAAGAAATTTCCTCTTGAACTGAGGATAATTCACTAATTTTTTTTTACCTTCTGGGAAGTGCTAAGAACTGTGGTATGTACTTAAAACTCCCCCAAGCCTCCCTAGCTAGGGGAAGGCAGGGTGTTACCTACCCGCTTCCTAAAAGGTGAAGAAATAAGGAAAAGGTAGGAAAGTATTTTGAAATACATTTGTTCAGGTGCTCCCTGCTCTATTATATTTCTCCAGTAACAAGAGAGAGGAAATCTCTGCTGCCTTATTTTCTTACTCTAGGATGCATCAACAGGAAAATGAGCAGCAGTGCTTTGCCTTTAGTAAGAGGATGAAGCATAATGATCAGATCAAGACTAGAATTGCAGATAGAGAAATATCTCAAGAGGAGAAGCATACTTCAATTCATATTTTGTCTCAGGAGTAGGAATACAAACTGTATTTTTCTTCCCCCGAGAACTGATAAACTGGCATGCATGCAAATTTATACAAATTAAATATTGCACTATTTTTTGCTGCACAGTTAGCAGACATACTGATCTCACATGGTTAACCACTAGTGTCATGACATGTGACCTTGAAAAAAAATCTGAATAATTTATTGCGTATGTGAGATGGGAAACTGCAAAATTCTGTGGAAATGCTTTGACACATACTCTAGACATTTGCTCACATAGATGCTTGGGTAGGATGCTGAATAATTTTATCAATTTATAATCACATATTACACTAAGCCCAGTATAAACAACTCCTATATTTCCCAAATTATGCAAGTCATTCTCTGACAAGGCCATGTTGCTGTATAAGATTCTTGAAAAAGAAGACAAATGAAACTTGGGTTCTAGACTAATTATCATATTTCAGCTATGTTTAGGTTTATTTTTAGGGCTTTCAATTAGGAATCATTTTAGCATTCTTTTTAGGCATTTGTATGCAACACTTTTTTCACCCACTTCTACAGGGCATGGATAAGACATTTAGCACATTATTCAAGAACATCACTCACTTTAAGGACAGATGTTGATATTTAGATCCCCCCAAATCCATTTTAACTGTGAAGTGCAGGACATAAGGGTCCTGGCTCCCTGAGGTAGGCATGCTTGGGGGGAATCCTCTGGAGAGTACGAGCATCTGGCATACATTTTTATGACATTTCAGCAGCCTGGTAGGGCTTCTGAAAAAGATTTTAGCTATTTCAATAGGAAGAAACAAAATAAATGTCTGTGTTACCAGGACACTGAATTTTCCCTGTTGTATAACTCACATAAGCAACAAATAGGTCCAGACCTTGTTCTATTTGGAGTCAAAATAGAATTTGACTGTTCACTTCAGTAGACAGAGAATCAATCCTACAAGAAGACAGGAACCGTAAAAAGTGATATTCCTGTTATAGCTGCCAGTATGGGCAAAAGATAGCAAAGGTAAAATCCTGAAGGAGATAAGGTGTTTGAGAGGAAACTACTACGAGAAACCAATTCCCTGAATGATAGGAGAGGTTCAATAGCCAACATGGACAGAAAGGGGAGACAGAGCTAAATATTTCATAAGTTACCTGAACTAGCTTTAATGATAACAGAGAAAGAAGGACAGGCCTTTCTCTAACACTTGCTAGTGGGACCCTACTAAACATGACTCTGTGGGGTTCCTGCATGCTGACTTACATAACAAGTTTGTAGCCCTAAGTGAACACAGTTCTTGGCGGTATTTAGGCTATTTAGAGGCTCACTTCTGCCGCAGCAGCTAGGTTAATTGCCGTAGAAGCACAAACTCGTTAGCCCTGAGAAAGACAAGAGCATTCAACCGCTATCCTGTGATGCACTAGAACAGCCTCTAAGCATCCTGCCTTCATATCCTAATTAGCTTTTACACCTGCTTTCTGACATCTTTTAAGTATACACAATTAGTTTGCTCATTCTAGTTTACCCTTGGAGTTTGAGAGTTAACATTCTTATCTAATCCCTAAGATTCTCATTTCTTCCTGAACAGAAGAATTTTCCTTGTTCTATGTAGTCTGTCAAGATATCTAGCTGTTAAACTTTTTCCCTAGTACGTGAACCATTTGTACAGACTTTGTTATTGAAGAACCTTACTTCATCACAAGATATTACAAGACACTCCAAGACACTCCGACTAGGCCAGCCTTCCTTTTCCTCATCCTTTTTTTCTCCGCTAACTTCTCCTACCTGTAAATCCACATGTGATTTAAAGGCTTTTCTTATCACTCCTCAGTGACCACATGACAGTAGCACCTGACTCCAATTCCAGCCACATGAATCTTCTTGGAGCTTATTCTTCATTAAAATTGACGTGCCTTGCGGCAATATTCACTGCAGTGAGCTCTTATTGGCTTTTGGAACAGAGTGGCTTGCTGGAAAAGGTTAATGATTTATCTCCATCATGGACACTTCCAAACTTCTTCATACCTGCTAAAAGTAATAACATTTTTGACTAGCTTGGCAACTCAACTGGCTTGTCTTGTGCTAAATTCAGACTCAAGTGTGAGAAGGATAGAAAGGAGTCAGGTAACTTTTTGCCTTTGAAACCCGTGTTTCTGAGTAAGGGCTTCCTATAAAATACAAAGTGTCAGAGAGGATAAAAGTTCAAGGCATTAGGTGGAGGCTGAAGGATGTGTAAAAGATCCCTGGATTTTCCCAGGGATCTTATATGCCGTAATTATCTTGATGCAGCCCCATAAATGCAGGATGTACTAATGACTTGGGTGGATATAGTGTTGTGGAAGGCTGAGCTATGGCACTCTTCCTCTCTTGTAACAGATACTTAGAAGGCCTGAAAATTGACCCAAAGGTCACAGCATACTGAAAAAGAGTGGGTTTGAATCTCCATATTTTTATTTGTTTATTTTTGTAGAAGTATCTGCTACTGAAAAACTCGGTTACTGAACTTCACGATGGAAGTAATCTTCCACAGCAACACCAGGAGACAGAGGCTCGTGAAGTGTTTTCAGAAGTGAGGGCATTTCTATAGGGGAAGAACTTCAATTACCCTCTTCGCTCAAGTAAATGGTGCTTTAATTTAATTGAATTAAGAAATAAAAGCCAGTATTTTCCAGATTACTATATAATTACTATGGATGCCTTTTTACCTTTCCCCTGTTCCCTAGACTGAACTTTTGGCAAAGAGAGACCTCTCAGATGTAGCAAGCACCAAAAGGAGGGGAAGTAGAGTGTCAAAGTAGTCCATCAGAAAAGGGAAGTCCTGTCAAAGCCTCAGTAATTCTGAGCAGCCTAGAAACAGACCTTTACATATGATGTAGGGAATATTAGCAACAAAAATACTGTAGCATAGTTTGGATCTAAATTTTTGTTGTTGATAAAGATATATGGGTAATTAAGTAGGATGAGACAAAGATATCAATGTCCTTTCATATTTAAATTTTAATTACTTGCTTGTATTTAGAGAGATCTTCTTATAATATAGGATGCCTTATGAACATTTAAATATTTTAAGATTCAGACGGGTCCTTCAGGAAGCTAGTCTGGTTTTCAAAAGTTTCTAGGTGCCAAACTTTCATTTCAATTACCTTTTTCAGACTTGCTCTTTTTCTCCAGTAGAACTTTTATTGAGCTCTATTTAAAATATATACTTTTATTTTTGCTGTGGTTGCAGTAAAAATCACTATACTGCAAACAATACTTTTCAGATAAGCATTCCAGCAGATGAAAAATAATATATGCAACATTACCTACCCAGCTGAGCTTGTAAAGTTCTTATTTGGAAAAGAACAAACTAGCATTATTTTCTTCAAAAATGGTCTCTTGTCACTTTTCCATTCTTACAGAAAATGGTTTTACCAGTTTATGACTACCCCTGCCTGAAAGGGAAGTAGGAGAAGGGGCGATATTTTTTATTTATGAATACTCCTATAAATGGTATCACTGTAATATCCCCAGAAGTTGATGCAGTCACTTAATGTTTTTCTACCACTCTTTTATTTCTTTCATGGATATTCATGTAGATTACTTCTTTTATATATATATATATATATGTATGTATGTATATATTAGTGTGTGTGTAACATATAAAACACACATTATATATAAGAAAAAGGTCTGCTAGAATTCAGAGTTGTTTGAGAATTAACAGGCAAAAAATTGACAGACAGCTGGAAAAGATTAAAGATAATATTCTGATTCCTTTTAAAGATTACATTTATTTGCAAACATAATTTCCCCTCAAGATATAATGATTCATTGCTTTTCCAAGACTCTACCTAAGTCTTAAGTAATCAATCATTTTTACCAGTTTGAATTTAGGAGCATTTGTTGTCAAGTTGCTTTTACATGAAATCTTTGCCTGTTACTTTATAAATATAATGTTCAGGATGTAAGATTCATTATAATAATATGACTGTTTTGCAAAGGCATAGTAGAGAGTCTAATGCGAATGCAGTACATGTCAGGATTGTCTCGTTGTAATCTATCTGAATTTGTGGTAATTATTTCTTCACTATGTAAACTGGAAGAAAATTTTCCTTAAAAGATCCCTGTTCACAGGCTTGGCATGTATCTCTCTGCCTGTTCCACCAGAAAAGCTGAACAGCAAAAATAAATAAATAAAATAAAATAAAATAAAATAAAATAAAATAAAATAAATCTTTTAATCTTTTAATAATCTCTGCTTGATTTTTTTTGTCAGTGTTTTAATTGTGCCAAAGAAACAGGAATATCACAGGAGAAGAGATATTCTTCAAGAATATTTTAGCCTGTGTTGCAACTGACAATTTGGAAGGAAGATACAGCCTTATCTTTACCTTGTCTTACTGCAGTCCCTTCCCAAGAAGAGAGAAATGGTTTTGCTTTAGGTTAACTCTTCCTTTGCGTGAAGCTTACAAAAAGCAGAAATTCCTGGTTTGGACTTAGCCAGGAGCATCTTCTTTCATTGCTCTTTTTCATCATGAGAGATAGATGGACACCCCTTCAGAAACAGTCTAGTCATTTAAAGTTTAAGTCTTTCTTAGGTAGATAGTAAACTAGTTCAGGAATACTGCAATCAAAATTCAGACATAATCATGTCCATAAATATGCTCTTGCCATAATCTCTTCATTTCACAAACTTTGCACCTTTGACTACCTTATTACAAAACAAAGCACTTCAACAAGAGGGTCTCGTCCTCGTGATTATTTCTTACTATATTCCTTCTTTTCTCTTTTTGGTTAGTTATAGTTTCTGTTTCACTTTTCAAATAAGAACATTTATCTCCTCAAACTGATTTCTGAAACTATCTTTAATGGATATCCTTTGAATATTTGATATTTATTCTTAATCAATCATTATATATTATTCTCGCCTTTTCCATGCATGTCTTCTTCTAAGTACCTGCAGATTCTTTGCAGAATATCTGTTCAGAAATTCTATTAGAGCACCCCATTCCTTCTTTGCTGCAGATCACAGCAGGGAGTGGAAAGGTGAAAAACTGTCAAAAGAGTAAACTATAATAAAGTTCTTATATACGTAAGAAAGCACTCTTTTGACTGAAAGGTATTATGGACATAAGTTCTTGCTTAAAGCTATACTAACATGCTTAATTAGGCAAGGAATCTTGGCAAAGTTTCTCATAAATGCAGCTATAAATGCATCATATTAAAATGTCCCAATAATATCTTTATTTTCTTTCTTAGTCTACCTCTTTCCTGACCAAGGAAATGATTAGATTTGTATTTGCATTACGAGTTGTTTTGGTTTTTTTTTAATTCCTTCCAAACCCAGTTCAAAATTAGCCTAAGCATTTCTTGCTCCTAACCAAAAATTGAAAAGTTATTTGTAACGAATCATTTATTTGATAAATGCTGCCTTTTCTAATTGCAAACAGATGTCAGTCTTCACAAATTTGGTCATTATTCAGAATGTAACATTTGGTTTTGGCCAGTTCAATCCTACATCATTATTAAGTAAAACTTACTCCAACTCCAGTGCCCCCAAAGGGCCAGACCTAAAGCACAAGTGACATATTTGAATGGTACCTTGAACTGCTCAGTAAAGTATTGAAAACTGGTTACTCTTCAACACCTAGCTCCCAGTCCGATACTCCGATTTTTTGAGAGAGGGTAGTATGTGGAAGGTTCTATAAAGAAGGCTATTAACAAATTAATTCTTTTCATCTCTTTTCTCCAGAAAGTATAGACTGATCTTGAGAAACTAGTGCAAGTTACATAAGCAGGATTGAGGATTTAAGACCATTTGACATTGTTTTGGCCCTAAAGATCTCATGCAAGTGCCACCAAAGTGCCAGCGTTATTATACGGAAATAAACATACATGGGTTAAAATCAAATTTAGATTAAATTTTTCTTATTCTGTTAAAATCTATGGTAATGTGATATAATAATATAATGTAATGTGAGGTAATACGATAGTATATACTTTCCAAGACTCAGAGCATGGGTGAACTATTTTCTAAATCATATGATCATTTACTTTATTCAAAGGAGGGTTAGCAGCAGCCATATGGTACTAATTTTACAGCATTTACCTAGAGAAATGAAACTTTCCATAAAAACAAAAGTGAAAACTCAAATATGTTTTATTTTGGTTTCCAGACTTCTTTGCTTAAAAATGAATTAGCAGTGTCATTTATTGCAGATATTATTTTTTTGTACACATCTCTAGGCCTTTCTTAATGAATCACCATAATGTTTAACAATTTCTTGGATGTATTTTGTCCCTTGTGCAAGAAATGAGAGGAACAAATGCCTTTAAGGGAAAAGGGTTAATATGGAATATCACATTTTAAATGTCTCCCTAGTGATAGAGCACCAATGATGGAGAAAAAAAGTACTTCTATCAGAAGAGAAGAGACTAAGAAGTCTCCAAAAAAAGATATCAAGGGTTCATGTAGAATCAAATGGGGTTGAAAGCAAATGTCAACTGTAATTCACACCAGTAGAGAATTGCATATATTTTCTGAAAGTTACTAACTTGTTAAGTCCAAATATCAGTATGTTCTTAAAACATCTCTTCAGCTACCAGTCCCAGGACAAACCAGTCCATCTAGACACTCTCGGCTCAAGACTGACCACCTATTTTAATGGAGGACAGAACTGCTTCCTCTGTTATTTAGCAGAGATCACTTCATCACTTTTTGACAGGTAAAATATCTTTTAATAATATTTTAAAACTAAGCAAGACACTGTGTTCTTCATGACACCGATATTTACTGTGTTAGGCCATTTATTCATGAACTTCTTATCTTTACTAAGCCTTCCCAAGTAAAAGTGCAAGATCATGGAGCACGGAACACCCAATTATTCTATTATGTTGATGTGCAGTTGACACTGCCATGAATACAAAACTGGAGCTAACTTGGCATCTGCTTAACTGTTAACCAAGACTATCCCTGAGATGCAGTAGATTGAGGTCCTTCAGGTCCTTACCATCTGTGTGCTCCTCTAGATAAACGAAAAAAATCCACAAGAGTAACTGGTGTGGCTGGAGCCTCCTGCAGCACTGGTTGGGCAGTGCGCAGGGGAGGGATCTGCGAACAGTCGGAGGAAACTGTAGACACAGGAATATGTAGAAGAGCCTTCAGTACGCATTTAAGTCTGCGAGGAGATATTTTGTACAGTATTTAAGACAATCAGTAACAATGAATCATGTGTATCCTGGAGTGATCGTACAGTACCATGGGCCAGTAGGATCTTAAGAACTAGCAGACCAACTAAAAGACATGGCTGCAAAGATGTAGTGTCTGACAACATGTGGATAGCAACTGACTGTCTTGTTCACATTTCTCCACATTAGTGTTATTCTGTGCAAAGAGGCCAAGAAGTTAGCTTATGTCCATGTGCAACAACATGTAATGAATGCAAGAGTCAATATGTAAGGAAAGAGTCAAGTAGACAGAGTGAAAAAAAAAATCTATAGACGTGATTTCTTCGTATACTGAGTCATAGAATCATAGAATCATAGAATGCCTAAGGTTGGAATTTAGTTTATTATTACACCTAGGCAAATGTGAGAGTGCTACAGAAATATAAAGAATCTCCCAGTAATCAGTATGGATGTAGTGTGATTTAATGAAATTATTTCTTATAACTGCTAGTATATAAAGAGGGGAAAAAAAAAAGGTAAAATGACATTAGCTTCCAATGGAGTTAGCCGAACAGCATTTATATTAGCTTCAGGTTCTCACATGGCTGTCAGCTCAAGGAGAAAATGCAAGTGCCCAAGCTCTTTCTGATTCCCGCTACCTTAATTTCTGAAGAATTACCAGATATTATTAAGTCCAAGTGCTATGCTGTAAATAATTTTGCTGGGCTACCACTTTGATGTGGGTAAGTCGCATTCATTTGAAGCAACCAAACCTGAAATATTGTCTCTGACATTCTTCAAATTCCCTAAATAGAGTTTGCCCTCCTGTTTAAAAAGAAACACAGCATCTTGACACATAGCATGCTTTGTGAATATTATTTCAGGATAAGAAGAGTCTCAGAACATATTCTAGGCAGAGATTCAACTGATTAAGGTTGAGAAACAGCAGCAAGTATGCTGAAACCTGGAACTTATATTAGGGATAGGTATCAGGCTAACAAGCAAAAAGCATAAAAGCTTGAAAATCAATAAAACTCTGAGTGAGTCCAGGGCACAAAATTCTATTTTGTTTAATTTAACATATTGTTGAAAAGTGACACTACAATCTCAATAAAGTGGGAATAGTTGGATATGTTTTTTTTTTATTTCTTGAATTATTTTATTGGATATGTGTATCTCCATGCCGTTCCACACACACCTAAGCCTATTTCCAATAAAACAAAAAACTCCAGATGGAGTCATTTTAATTCTGAGCCAATTATATTGTATTACACCAGTATTTAACAGTGATATTTTAGCTTCCTATTAATTAGTACAGCTAAATGTGTCCTGGATTACAACATGAGGAAATCTATAAAAATTAATATCTCAGAACAAACTGTGTCTAATCCACTCCAAATAGAGAATGGAGAAGTTTTCTTCCCTTCTCAAGTTCCCAACAAATAACTCTGCAGCAATTTGGAGGGAATGTGTTCAGCCTTAGAAATGTCACCTCACAATCCACACTTCCTGTGAGAATTCCTGAGACTGCTCACCCTCTAGCTAGTAAAAATGTCAGCAGAATTATGATAGGAGTTTTGTACACATTAGTTCACAGAGCTGGAGACATGCATCTTTAGAGCAACTAGTATGCAATCCACATTCCCACCTGAAGCTTCAAGAAATTCCTCCTTTCTCTCCATCCCTTTCTCAGTTAATTCCCTTGGAATTAACTTTACAGTTACATACATGTTTTTTAGTCCCTGTAATCCTGAATTAGTGCCACTTCTCTATACCCTGGCATAATTTATGCGACCTTCACTAATGACAGGAGCACACAAAGCTAGATGTTAAGAACACACTCAGAAATTGCAGGCATTAGATATTACTTCCCCTTGCCCAGCCTCTAACATTAGAAAATTATAACAAATACAACAGCAGAAAATTCCTCTGAAAATGGTGGACAACAGTGGCTTAATATTACAATATTACTATTTTTCACTGTGATAACCACCTATAGCAAAACAAACGGACAAAAATAAAGAATCCACATACAAAAACAAATCTCTGTTGCTAGAGTTAGCAGTTGGTGCTCTACTGCAATGGATCGGAATTGAAAATTCAGGTAAATGGTAGCATGGGTTGATCTTACTAGACAACATTTTCTGATTTTACTTTTAAGAAAGCAACTATGATCATTCATACTCAATATGGTGTGTAGATTGAGTATCGATGAGAAGCCTTGTGATTTGTTTTTGTAAAGTAGTAACAGCTTTACAGAAAGAAGAGTAATATCCAAATGGGCAATAACGAGATTTTAGAATATTAGAGTTTAAAGATAGTTTAGTTTCACAAAGCACTACTTACATATTACAAAGCAATTTAATATTGGGTGAGAGTTCTGGGAAACTGTGAATAGATATTATTGCTGACATTGTACACTTTATGGTCTGACTATACTGAATAATCAAGAGGAGGATTAGGATTATAGAAAATACAGCAGTTATATCACATGCATCCAAGCAACAACAACAAAAAAGAAATTGGCGTATTGGATAAGAATAACGAAGTATTTTCAGAAATTAAACATTTTTTTCAATGCATTGCAACTAACTGTATGAACACCGTGAATTATATATATGTTTATGAAATGCAGTGCGAGAGATAATTTGAGTGATAATACCAGCAACCAGAAAAAAAAAAAAAAAAACACACCTTTCCCATGAAAAAGTGTTGTCCAACCTGGTAAAGTCTTTTAAGTCAAAACATCTCTTCTGATATCAATTTGTCTGACAGCTACAACTTATTGTGGCAAAATATAGGACATCGCTGTTTTTGAAGGAAAATGCACCCTTTTCTTCCTTGTAGCATGTGCTATCATGTCAATACTATTGGAAACTTAAGATAGGTAAAATTAAATAAAGGATACTATACAATCTTAGATGACATAAGAGAAATTTTGATTGCACAGGTGTTACTTCATGTTAGTCTTTAACTAGAGCAAATCCCTTGGTCTTTAGCTCTATGTCCCTGATGGGCTTAGCATCCCTGAGTTAATACCTAGGCATTAGTCTTCTTTAACTGACTGCTCTGAGAGAGGAACCTTGGCACAGAATATTTTTCAGCACCGAGTAACATTAACAAGGCAGCTCTGTAGAATGGCAGATATTCCCTGCCAAGTTCTGGGAATAGGCAGAGCCCCGTTTCTCCTGTTTCTCTGGGGGACATGATGCCCAGGACCAAGGAAATTTCCTGAATTTACAAAAAGGCAAATAGCTGGATGCTCAGCACAGGCTGAATGTGCTCAAATGAGGGTGAGTACTGAATAGTTTATTTTACATGCATGGTAATCATGCCTTGGTTACTGCAGCCTTGTTCTCTAGGCAGCCCCTCAGCCACAGTGGGAGTATTTTGACTTCTCTCTCAGTTAAGAATAGGTAACTATACCTACCTGTGCCAGCACACTTTATTTCCCAGGTTTTGAGCATGTAAAGTCTTTATTCAAATTAATGAAATTATCTGCATTTCTTTCATTGGGAACTGCACATATTTCTCAAGTCCTTTTGGCTGTAGGCCTGGTCAGTTTTTGCACAGATGTGCATGCATGCATCATCAATTAACTAAAATTCTAAGCTAAGTTTGTACTGTAATAATAATTAGTAATAGTAATTAATAGTTAAAGTATAATTTCCTGCCCACTGTCAAAAGTTTCTTTTTCCTTTGTTTCATACAGTTTGAGGTGGTTTATCTCAATGAAATAGTGCAATACATTTTACTTTTGTGGTACTGGAAATGATGTTTGGTCTATTCATGAAACTTCCTTTGTACTAATAACAGAGATTTCAATGAGTCCACTATTAGACTTCATTAGTAGGAATCTAGTACCAAAAAACATTTCTGTAAATTTCAAAACTCTCGTGAGTTTTAACACTTTTATTTTTCCCAGTTATTTTAAATTGTATTATTCATAATCATTTTGAATTAAGGCTTGATATTGCATCAGTTCCTGAGAGTAATTTTGAAAGTACTGCTTTACACATTTCTGGAAATCTGAGTGGCCTTTTTTGATAGATTAGGTTAACTGTTAGTTTGGGGGTTTTTTTCTTTTTCTTTTTTTTTTCCTTTTTCTTTTTCTTTTTTTTTTTTTTCCTTTATTTTTTTTTTTTACCTCTGCCTTGGTAAAAAATGAGATTTGAAACTTTGAGATCTTCTAATTAGGTGAGAACTAAAACCTGCCTATTCAAGATTCCCGAGGAAGAACGATTTTGCATGCAAATTCTCCTTAGGTAGGGATTAATTAAAAAAGACTCAATTTTTAGCAATGGTTTAACAAATGACAGCCCAAAGCCTACAGCAGTAGTTTGAGTTCTTCAGATTTTTCAGTTGCTGAAAGTCGCAAGAAATAGAAGAACAACCACACATGTTCCCATGGTAATTAACTATCTAAAGTAAGGTAATGACACAGGCAGTGCTTCAAAAGGGGCAATGTATCTCAGAACATAACTGTGCTCACTAGATATCTCACCTTCACCACACAGTATGCGAATAAGTTACGTGCTTCACGGTTGATAAACGAATTGTCTACTGCATATAGTGAATGAACAGGTTTTATGTAACTCTTGATGGTTTTCCACAACAAAGTTACATCGTTGGTATGATAGCAAACAAAATTCAGAATTTTTCTTACCTATTTATCTGTGTTTTTTTTTCTTTTTTTGTGGTGGAGGAGGAGTTAATTATAGGAATGTAGCTTATTGATATACAATAAACTACTTTTTTTTTTTTCTTCTTTTTTTGGCACATTATTACAGATTAAAAATTACCAAATGTGTGTGTTTGTAACCTTGTTACAAATAAAAAATCATCAAGGCCAAAACCTGGTCTTCCAAGTTTAAACACAGAGTAAAATTTTATAGTTGAATCATAAAGCCATAAAAATAGGGGATTATAATGGAATAACTGACAGAGCATTAAATATTTCAGTGTTAATGGGTGCAGCTGCCATGTAAACCTCACTCAGTGCAATGAAAAAGAAATGGTCATGAACAGTATCAGGATGTCAGAGACACTCTGTACAGCTGGGGAAAACGTAACACAAAATATAACACAACACAACAAGCAAAAATATAACACAGTCACAAAAAACCACAATGCTTTTGGACTCTATTCTTAATGAAATGGAAGGAATAGCATTCTCCATATATTTTGGAAAAAAAAAAGGTCTGAGAAACCAAAGCAAGAAAAAGACACACAAAATAAATTTTCAGTTATTTTTTGCTAATTGGTTAATAGCACCTGTGTCTGATTGATATGGAACTCTGGTATCAGTAAAGCAGCTGTGCTAAGGTGTTCTTAAAGGAACCTCTTGGGATCCACACTGAAACACCAGAATAATAAATTTGTTCTAAAATACAGCTTTAAAAATGGTTTGAAATGTTTTGCATTTGGTCTCTTGATATTACCGTCAAGCTCATGGGAACTAGATCAGTCTTAACCTCTGAAGAATGCTGGTTTAATACTGTAGAGCATAGAATAAAATAGTAATTCATGTTTTCTTTATTTTTCCTCTACTTTTTAAGTCATTAATTTGTTATTCTGCTTTGCAGCAAAATATTATCTCTACTTTGGCAGGTGTGTTAATGTGCATATTTTTCTCCCCACCTCCCCCCATCAAAAGGAAGATACAATGAGCACAGTTTTTCTCAAGGACAGATGAAATGATTCGGAAAACTAGTTATCTGAGTAATGAGCATGTTCTCCTTTAAGTGAATGCAAATATTTGGAGGGTTTTCCTATTCTACATGCTTAGAAACACTGAGATCACAATAGCAAGTACAGTTTAATTATCTGATAAAAAAATCTAATTTAATTGACAGTTTATTCCCAGCAAACTTTGAAGATCTCATACTCTATATTCTTAGGAAAAGACATAGGGTGCTAAAATAAATAAGGTTTTCAACAGGGACCTTGGATTCCCTGCTAAAATTTAGACTCCTGAGAGCACAGGATAAGTTTTATGTGAAAAAACAAGCACTCTCCCTTAATTTTTTGTGTGAGATTCATTCAAAAATATTTTTTTCTTTTGTTGCCTTGTAGGTGAACTTTCTACAGTGTCTTGGGAAATGAAATGAATAGAAAGACTGATCACAGAAAATTCCCTGGCTACTCCACAGAGTGTCTCTGACATGCAAGGGCAGAATATGAGATATAAGAAAGCAGAAACCTTGTAGCAGTAAGGGAAAAGAAGAAGAAACTACTTATGCTTTTATTCAAGTATCAAGTTGGACCTTTGGGATGGTCTAGGTGGACTGTCAAGATCTAGAGTGGAAATTCTGAGGATTTCTTTATCAATGATGGGAGGGATTGGCACATTGTTATTTCATTGTAATTGTAATAACTAATTGTAAAATTAATTATTATGATTTTTTTAAGCTTGAAAAACAGCCTTATACCTCTGGAGTCTTTTTCTAGAGAAGAAAAGAAGGCTGACAATATTTTGCTAGCTTCTTACGATTTTTTGGATTGGAATTACAGTTATTTAAGGTTCTCATAAGCCATAACATTTTCTACATTCATAATATTATAAATGACTTATAAGGAGGGAGTCAAAAATGGAGTAAGAGAAGCATTGTGGATGGAAGCATTTCCACTTTAATGCCTATAATAATCACACAAAAGATAAAAACTTCCATAGAGGAAATCAGCTTCATCTGGAGATATCCTTTCTTTTGACTTGAGGGGAGAGAAAAAGTATTTGAAGAAGGTTGATATTGATTCAGAAGAATAGAAGAAAATAGAGGAAATACTTAGACTGTAATGACTATTTTAATATTTAATGCTATTAAATATTATGACTACATTTTATTAGTACATTAGAAGATAAGATTAAGTAAGGTATACTTGGGGGTTAGTAATATGATACTACTACAGTTAACATAATGGAAGAAATCCCTACAGTAACGTTGGAGATAAATTCCTTTGATTTAATTTTTTAACTAATGAATACTCTGTCTTGATTATACACACATAGAGGCCACCTTTTCAGTGGGGGATTTTATATACAGACTTAAAAAAAAAAACCTCTTGTCAAAGATGTGTGACAAACTTCACAGGAGAAATACTAAATAAGTTGGAAAAACAAACAAACAAATAAAAAACTTGCTGTATTATCAAACTTTACAATATTGTAATCTGTCTGAGATTCTCTACAGAGTAATGGTAGTTAAAACTGTTCAAGCTGAAGCATTGTTGTCATCCTCACTGTGTCTCTTATCATAGCTACATTCACCATGGAAAAAGCACATTCCCAGTTTATTTTTGAGACACCCAAATTTTATTACAGAGATCATATTTTGCCTTGTAGATATGCAAACCTTTGCTTTAAAATTTATGAGACAGATTTGAAGAGAAATTATTAAGCAGTCAGGCATATCTACCCCATGGAAGAAAGAATGTTGGTAGGTGACAATTGCTATAAAATTGTTGACCTCTAAGAGTGCAGTTGCTTGATAAGTTTAAAGAGGTTCAATCATTTTTTTTTTTTGTTTCACGCCTGAAGAAATCTCACAAAATGTTTATGCAAGAGGTCCAACCTGTCCAAGCAGGCAGTTACAATGCTAAATATCAGTATGGTCTATTTATTCTTCTTATCTGGTCTTTTTATTTATTTCCAAATAGTATCATTGGCATTTTGACTACAGAAGACAAGACTGTTATCAAAATACATCATTATTAATAATTAGGTCAAAACGTAATCTTTTTCAAATGAATATTTCATAGAATCATAGAAAAGTTTAGGTTGGTAGTGATTCCTGGAGATCATTTACTCTTTTAAGCATGTAATATTCTCCTCCTCTATGAAATTACTCTCCAGTGGATCTTTTAACCTCTTAAGTCTGTCAGAAGCATGAAGACTAATATTTGTGTAGTACAAAGACTATCATTTTTATATATGTGGTATAAACACTACATAGATATCTATACAACTGTTTTTTTATATTGACTGCAACATACCTACTTCAGTTATGTCCATCTCACTAGGCTCTTTGACACTGGAGTCTTTAGTATTCAATTAATCTTCCTCTATTTCACATTTCTCAGTCCTTATGTAAAGGTTCTTCAGCTTTTTTTTTTGTTTCCTCTATGAAAATTTTGTCTTTTCCTCACTTACCACTTCCCTAGCAACTATACCTTCTTGCTCTCTCCTTGTTTTCTGTTCTACTCTCTATTCTGCTCCACTCACTCATGTTACAACAAATAATAAAGAACTCTTACCCTTTCTAAAACAAGTTCAGCTCTGATTCAAAGTCTTTACTGACATCAGTTAATTACACGTTTCATTCAAATTTTCTGACATTTTCAAAGTGGTGAGTGGAAGCTGAGGTTTTACACTACCACACTCACTGCACTGAAGCCATTTTGATGTCACCCATTTTTTTTTCTGTTTGTATCTCACCAACCTGATTACCTTCAATGCTAACCAAGACTTCATCTTCCTTAGCAGCATATCACAACACGAGAAAAAAATGTTCTCTCCATTTCAGTGATTATGTGCACAGTCTTTGAAGTGTTCCTGAATCAACGTAGGATTTATGTTATTTATCGTAGAGTTTAGAAGTAGTGTTTATGTTGTCCATCACTGACTTCACCAGAGCAAGAGTCTCACTTGAGATTTAATTTCATGAATTACTATATTTTATTCTAGGATATACCATTTAGCATGACTTACTAATAATGTTAGTAACAACATATTTATCTACCATTTCTATTGCTGATCTCTCTCAAAGCCACATTGAATTATATCATGACCACAGCAGCGCTACCTACCTACACACGCACCATGAAAGGTGGCCTTAGGTGCAGTACTTCAAGAAAGAATATCCTGAAAATCTGGAAGCCACCAATTTAAATAGTCATAAGTGGGAAGCACTAAATTTTCATATTTCTAGAGAAACCGTGATATTGTAGGATTTCTTTGGTCAAATGCTTTTTGCTTGTCTGGTTAGCAGTGGGTCTTCAAGATGTATTACTTATTGTAAAAGTTTTACATTTTTATCACTTTCTGTAGTATTATTTTCTAAAGTAAATTATATAAGGAAAAGCAATATGTCCTTTACATGATGTATTTCAGCTATTGCTTTCCTATTAGTCTTTTTATAGCTTTCGTAATGCAAGATGATAGAATATTTAAAGTGGTCACAAATCTTTGTAGTAAGTGACAACACAAACAACATTTTGCTACCTTTTAATAGCTAACATAAATGTAACAACTGCATGAGATTAGAAAAGAATTAAAACAGAGGACAGAGTAAGACTGTTGTAAAAGACTGCTTAATGGATTAAAATGACACTGCCTCAAGTCTGTTTCACATTCAACTATAAATACATGTAAGATGCCATCTAAATGCCACACAAGTCTGGATGCAGAAATGTCAAAATTATTCCTTGCTGACTTGTCATTCACTCTACCCTGCTGAGAAAATACCCCTTTTGTGACCCTGGATAAATAAGGATTACAGTAATGACTTTTGCATATTCATTATGTCAAACTACAAGTAATTATTATTGTACAGTTTAAGGCCCATACTTATTCTAACTGAACAGCTATGCCAAAAAAGCACTAGCAAAATAAACTGAAAACAAGATCTGAAATTGGTTTAGTGGGAATGTTCGAGATAAAGGAAATGTTGATTTACAGAATCAATTGTCTCTAGGGCATATGGAATATCTTGCAAGAATAGTGGATGCATCTGAAGATTGTAACTGTTTTATGCTAGATGCTTTCACATTCAGAAATGAATAGGAATCACGCTTACTCCATAGAAAATAAAAATGATTTCATGCCAATGGAGTGTATTATTCTAGCTCACCATTCATTCAAAATGCTGATAAAACCTATAAGCCCAGAGGATTGAAAGAGCTCAAGAAATTGATATTGGTAAAAAGAAAATAAAAGTGAAGATAAAGAAAGAAATGCATTTTTGTTTGTAGTTCAACAAGAAATTGCTCTGCTTTTAAATGAACCTAGGAGAACAAGGTGATTTCACCTTCAAGAGATAAGTGTGGATTTTGGAGCCTTCCTGAAATTATGTTCAACTTGCAAACTGCTTTCCCTATTATATAATACAGAATTCAAGTTTTTATTATCACAAGGTATTGCTGCTGATACTTCTTTTTAGTCTACTGCCTCTTCATACATAAATACAGCTGCAATGTGAATGCACATTCAAAGAAGGGCTTTGGTGGGTTAGTATTCAGCATAGACAGCTCTGTCACGAGAAGAATTGGATTGCTAAATGGCTTAAAGGATAAACCATAGCAGTTCATGCCTTTTTGAATGGTGTGGTGACAGTTAGCCAAGAACATCCATAATACCTTAAACATTAATATCAAGTCCATAAATTCTCTGCGGAGTTCATCTGGGATTTAAGGGCAACACCCACACAGTTGCTATTATGTGACGACAAATCCCTTTCAATTCAGTTCAGAAACTGAGAATTTCTGTTAATGTCAATGAACATCTGGGCTCTTGCATTTTTTTTCTTTTGTGGACATTTCTAGTGTACTTGCAGTTCAAGCACCCAAATACACACCTGTCCATGCATAATATTCAAAAGGAAGGTCTTAATGATACTATAATTTTGAAGACGGATTAAAGGTTGATTAAAAGCTCTGGAGGTAGGCAGTCTGTTAATAGATGATATAAATCTGCACTTTGAAGATGAAGAAATGCCTTTTCTTTCTATATGTACCTGAAAGAGTTTGTTATTTTTACAGGGGAGACAGTGATCTAGGATCCAGATCTTAAAGTTTTCATATTTTTCAGTCACACTAACCTCATTCTCTCATTATTCATGCTGATTTGTTTCCACCAGGAATTCTGTTGTCTGTAGAGGAGCTGTTTTTGAATTACAATTATGTGAGGAAAGGAAAGGAGATCTTCTCTTTATAGGCACAAAGGGAGTTTGCATGAATGCATACAGCTATGACTCTGTCTTAATGCAGAAGATGATAGATTGATAAGAGATGAAACTGGACTAGAATTTCATGCTCATGTAACTTCCCAGTAAACAAAAGTACTTTGGCAAATGAGTACAAACTTTTAGCATTGTTCCTTTGGATTATTTTGTGCCTAGGCAGCAGCATAAGTTCACCACTTATTTGCCATCTGAATTTGTTTTAGGTTTCCTTTGCTCAAGCACAATTTATTGCCCAGGATTTGAGCCAAAGGCAGCCTTCTGTTTTTGAAGGATGAGCAAGTACTGGCTTTTCTTTTTATGCTCAGAAAGAGGAATAATGTTCTATTGCATCTTCTGACTTTTATAAGTAAGTAGCATTTTGAATTCACGTATTGCTTTGTGGTTAACTGATGGTTATGAAGCCAAGATAAATAGATACTAGAGGAAAATGTGACTGAGAATGTGTGAATATTTTTTTTGAGTATTACACACTAAAATTTAAGAATTCACTTTTATGAATGTGAATGCATTTTGCAGCTTATTACAAAGCTCAGGATCACAGTTAAAAGGAAGGGACTTATAGAGATTGTGCAGTCCATCATTGCCTCCCTTCCAAATCAGGGTCACCTAGAGCCTGTTTCTCAGGGCTCTGTCCAGCTGTATTTTTAACATCACCAAGGATAGCAATTCCACAGCCTCTCTGAGCAGCCTGTGCCAGTGTTTGACCACCCTCACACTGAGGAGGGTGTTTTCATATGTTCGGATGAGATTTCCTAAATTTCCGTTTGTGCCAACTGCCACTTGCCACTTGTCCTGCCACTGGGCACCACTGATGAGAGTCTGTATCTGTCTTCTTTACACTTAAATACATCAGGGATTTGCACACATGGACAAGATGGCCTGAGCCTCCTCTGCTCCTGACTGAACAGCCCCAGTTTGCTCAACATCTTCTTCCGTTCGACATGCTGCAGTCTCTTCTTTGTCTTTGTGACCCTTTGCTGGATTCGCTTCACTAACAGTCCCTCTCTGTCTCGTCCCGGGAAGGGCAGAACTGGAGCCAGCACCTTGCGTGTGTCACCAGCTCCGCTCTCCGGGCCTTTTGGCAGCCTCCATGCAGCCTAGGGATGCTGCTGGCTGCCTCTGCCTCCAGGCATGGGCATACATGATCATGTTCCATCTGTCCACTGGGAACCTTGGGCCTCCTCTGCAAAGCTGCTCTCCAGTGAGTCAGCTTCCAGTTTGTGCCAGTAAACTGGACTGTAGGACTGGGGTCTTCCCCTTTGCTGAATTTCTTCAGGGTCCTGTTTACCCATTTCTTAAGCCTGTCAAGGTCCCTTTGAACGACAGCATAACCTTCGAATCTATCTATCTATCTATCTATCTATCTATCTATCTATCTATCTATCTATCTATATGTTGTGATGCTCTGAAAGAAGGTATAAACAAAAATGAATGGAAAACAGGGATGCTTGCAATGTTGGCAACAGCTGAAATGAAAAATATCACTCTCTTTTTTAAAAGAAAATTAAGCATGCAGATTTTTGTTGTTGTTGTTGTTGTGTGGGGGTTTTTTTTCGCCTTATTTTTCTTGGTATGCCTAGATCAATAATCATGACTTTATTAAGGGTATTTATTCTCTCGTGAAAATGTGAGTTTTTTCTTTTTATTAGAATAGAAAAGGGAAAAAAAAGGAGAGAGGGGAGAGAGGATCAGAAGTCAATGAAGTTATGGCAATTTATACAAGCTGAGGAATCTCTGGCCATTTATTTCATTCTTTCTGCTTAAAATTATTTTGCATTAATCCAGAGATGACACTTCCAGATCACCTTTGGAGATCTACACTAGACAAATGGTTGAGAGGAAAAGAAACTTGGCTTAATCCTCCTTCAGCATAACACTGTCTTTGCTCTGCTGTAGTGAAATTAAAGGGTCTCAAAGCCCACTTTAAGGTATCGCTCACTGAAATGGTCATTTAAAAGGGACTTCAGCCCTTTTAAAAGATGGAAATTCTTGACGTTGAGAAATGAATCTGTTAGTATAGAGAAAGAACTGGATAACATCAATATTTTATCTTACATTTATTGGAACTACACTTGTTTGTCTAATTGTGGCAATCACTGTAATGATGGTCGGGGGGCTTATTAAAAAAACATATGTTTGCTTGAAAATGTTTACATTTTCCTTTTCATCACTCCCCTTTACTGGAGTTCTACTGGGATGTGAAAAAAGAGGCTGTACTGATTCTCCTGAAGATTGCTTATCTGTGCATTGTTTTCCTTTTTCAGCTATAGGCTTTGCTGTTATAGGAACCTAATAAATTAAAACACATGTACTCAGCTAACCAGGTGTATTTTCCTACAACCTGTGGAAGATGGCCTGACAAAGGAGAAACTTGGAGAAAGACCAGGACCTAACAGAAGTTTTGGCAATTCAGAGGCTTGTTGGGGGTGATAGACAGTTGCCGCTTTCAGGATGGCCGGTCCACACGGACTCAGCTCCCCCACGGCTCCCAGGCAGCACAACCTGCCCTCCCCGCAGCCCAAAGGGGAGTAACGGAGGCTGGAGCGGAGCGAAGAGTCCACAGCCGCACTCCCTGCGCTGGGCGCTGATCATCGCGCAGCAGCTGCCAGCAGGAGGTATACAGTAAGATGTGCGGTGCTGAGCCAGCACGGGCGGCAAATCACCCCTTTCGGATGAATTTTGCTTGAACTTTGCTCCTTATAAGCTCATTATAATGCCAAAACACATCTCCATCCCCAAAGTACCTTTAAAAGAAAGCGAGAAACTTTTTCACCAATCCATAACAATATTAAGTATGACTGCAGTCACTCAAGGTCCACCTGAATGTAAAATGTAAAAGGTGAACTCAGGAGGAAAAGGAGGAGGAAGGAAGAATCCATTGCACCTCCCGGGTCAGTCAATGGGCTGATCCCCCTTTCCTCCCGTCGCTTAGGGACACTGCGTGAGGAGACTCAAGAATGAGAGCTCTCTCCCATCCTCTGAGGTGAGTTGTACATTTGTGCATCAGAGCTGACTGAAAGAGAATTTCCCGTACTGACATCCAAAATCTGCTTTCTAAATGTTGCATTTGAAGAAATCCTGCTGTTTGTGCACTCGACTACTTGTTTGGGGGTGGGGACGGGGGCGGTCGAGCCTGCAGTTGACAGGCTGTTGGCGAATCCAATACTGCCAGAGTCCAGCTTTTAGCTGATCACACTATATGGGAACTTGATTTGCTCCTAGAGAGGCGTTTGGACCTACAGCCCACTGTTCATGAATCCGATACTGATTTGGTATCTCCTTCCCCATCCCCAACCACTAAGGCTTTCAAACTGCAATATTTTCACAAAATGATAGGAAATTAATGCTGTGTAAGCAAAAAAAAAATCTCACCATTTCTGATGAAAAATATGGCTCAATAAACCCACTGATATTCATAAATGAGTTAAATTCCTTGCTATGCTAAATATTGTCATGCTGAAAAGCCCGGGGCAAACAGTTCATCCCAACTCCCTATTTTCTCCAGTGCTCTGACTTAAATGTAGCACAGAGGAGGAAATGGCAGTGAGTCTCAAGGCTCAGGCATTCTCATGAGGAGAAGTATCTGTGTATTGCAAGCCTTGGTTGTGTCTATTTGGAAGCAGTGACTGGAAGGAACTTAATGTGATTACACTGATCCCTGTCAGGTCAGGCCGCTGGACCAGCAGCACCTTGTGATTCATTGTGTCTGAGGGGAGAGGGATTAAAGGAGAGAGCAACTTGGTCTGAATGACAGGTGACGAGGGGAAATGTTGGCAGTCCAGGGCTGTGTTATCGGTGAGATGAAGGAAAGTAAGGTTACAGCAGGCAGAATAGTTGTATTGAGTTTTAACTCCTTTAATGTGTTCTGTTGCACTGTGGAATTTAGAAGAGAGAACAGTTTGCATAAAATGTGAAGATTTTTAAAGAAAAAACAACAGAACATTCAACATTACCCTGGTACTAATATCTCTGCTGTACTCTGCAGTCAGCCTTAACTTGAATTCAGCTAATTCCAAAGTATGTTTCTCACGCTTAGGACATGCTAAGTTCTATGCTGATAGGCAAACTACGCAATCCTTCAGCAATTTTTAATCAGACACCAGAGTGTAAATCAGTAGAGCCCACATTGGTTTTATAATCCATACAACATTAGCAGAATAAAGGATTCAGAGAAAGTGTAACAAAAATGCATCGTTGTGATGTGGCTGGATTCATGCCTTGCTGTATGGCTGGCACTACCTTGATTCTTGTCCCTAAGATTATTTCTCAAGCAAAGAATGTTCCAAAATTTTGGCAATCTTTAATGAGACTTGCCTTGAGTGGCCAGAAATAATAATTTAGATTGAACGTGCAGTTGCTCTGTATCATACCGGAAGGTACCTGATGATTTCAAACACACTTGCACCTGCTGTAAACGATTATCTAATTATCCACTCATGGATCTGAAATGCAACTTAAAGAGAAACCTGTGCTATTATTGCTACTCTTTATTACACTGTTTTGATTATGCATCATAGAGTTTCTTTTAAATAGAATTTATAAAGTTTAATTGTAATTCTCTCTTATATTTCATTAATGGCCTACCTGGAGATTACCTATTAATGGAAGTACAATGAACTTGAACCAAGGAGAAGCTGATTTATCGGGAGTTATAAACACACATATGTGTATATTTAAACACATATGTACATCAATAAACACAAAATAATCCCATGGCAATTCTTTGATATGCATGCATGGGCCATGATGATGTGAACAGCCAGGTCTAGATGGACGATCAGATATTTCTTTATTTTCTTCCTCTGCTAAACAAGGAAATCTTGTGCACAACCTAGAATATTTCAAGAAAAAAAAATCAATACTGGCTCACTATTGTATAGAGTCACCAGGCAATAAGATTACGAACATTAGCAGAACTTCAACCAAGCCAAATTATCTTTTTTATCACCTCAGAATGTTGCTCAGTATCAGGTTGAAATCATTTAAGTCAATATAGGGATACGTGTCAGTACAGGAACCTTGAATGTCCGGTTACAGAAATCATCTCTGAAACTGTTTTTCGTTTTTTGTTGTTTTTTCCAGACTTACTGTGCATGTTGAATCTGGTCATTCTGTAGGAAAGAACAATTTTGGAATCTTTTATTTATTTATATTTGGGGGAGGGAGTATCTCCAACATTATAACCTCTGATTTCTCCTTCTCTGAGTCAGTCCAAAAAGCTGAGCCTTTCTTTGCAAAACCAACATAATAAAGGCCAAATGTAGCATAGCTTTTAGCAAGTTGTAGTAGAAGTCAACATAACTTTTCACCCTGTGGAAAGAAATAATTTTCAACTGCCAGATTTCTTCTAATGTATTACTGAGGCTTCCTTCTGAAGGTTGTATATTAGAAGGATTATGGAAGCAGAAGTTAATCTGTTTGAAGAATAAGCAATTACAAATGCATTCATTTTAAGTGTATATTAAATAAAGTAAATATGATTATGGTATGAACATTCATTAACTATAGTTTTGTTTTGATATTTGTTGTGAATATATTACAGATACTGTGCACACAATTATCTGTAAAGATTTAATTACATGTTTGATAAACAGAAAATTTGGACTACAATTATTTGTGTAACTTTAGGATAAAGTGAAATACATAATCATTTGCTGTATGTGTATGTAAGCATAGTCATAATTAAACACTTATTTTTTTATTTCAAATTTGATGAATAAAATAGCCAAAAATGATTCAAAATATAAAACAAACAAATGCAGCAACCTCAAAGAATATTCTTGCTAAAGGGATGCTGAATCATGCCGTGAGGTGCATACAGTACAGCCTATACAACAACCAAATGCAAAAAAAGCGTATGAGGAAACTGGAAATGGAATAGGCATTCCAGGATTGTACTTAAAAGCAAGCTTAAAAGCAAGCAAGAAAGCATGAAAGAAAGAAATTAATAAGAGGAGAGGAGAGGAGAGGAGAGG
>JAWLRI010000618.1:1421843-1444282 GCA_034781795.1 Crypturellus tataupa
TTGCATGTCCTTGGCTAATTTATTTAACTTATCTTCTGGTTGTTCATGCTACTTCTAAAATACATGCCATACAGGCTATTCTCACCAATAAAGATGGCATACCCTGAGATCAAGACCTCTTACCTGATAGGACAGCAGAAGTAGTTTAATGTCACAAGAATGTAGTTTGAAAACTGATTATGCTGAATCCTCTGTAAGAAAATCTGTTTATGTGATGAGGTCCATATTCCTAGATGTAGTTAGTTATACAAGCAAATAATCTCATAATGCCTAGATTTCACAGACATGGATACAGTAGGAAAGAAATAGAGGAAGCCTTTTAAACAGCATGCACTATTAATACTAAGCCATGAGTGAATTCTGAACTTGTATTTTCAACACAATTAATTCCATTAACCTTGATCTTGAATCTCATAGCTTCTTAGTCCAGAAGCTTAAGATCTTGAATGGAAGATGCTATTATTCCACTGGGGAGAAAACAAAACAATATTAAAAAAGCTGTAGTTTCCTCAGAATCAGCAAGTTGTCAGTGTGGAATTCTTTAAGAGGGAAGTATTGTAGTTGGACATGTAAGTAGCTAACTCATATCTTGTTGTTGACTCCATAAGTATTCATATGAAATTGAGGTATCCAATCAAATACTCATGAATACAAATTTCATTGTTGATTTGCTCAAATTCATTGTGATAACTGCTGCAAAATATTGTTTCTGGGTACATTCTGACAAGTAATTTTATTTCAACAATATTTACAAACACAGAAAAAAAGTAATTAAATACCTCTGAGTAAATATGTATGGGATGTGTTTTGCAATATCCACTGAACTGACAAATAAAGCTGCTTACTTTTTGTATGTTTGTCAATAGTGACCAACATTTTTACTATTAGGAGTCAAGAGCCAAATTTGCTGTCTTGCCTTTGCCACTCACCAAAAGCAGTGGCATAGCCGGGCGTTGACCTGAGCTCTTGCGACTGGGCAGCTGTGCCGCGCTGCTCACGCTCCCAGATTTGGGTGCATGCTTGAAACCACCTCACAACTCACAAAACGCCCAGCTCGGGAAGCAGTGTTGTAACGTCCATGTCTGCACAGCAGCTTTCTGCAGTTTTCCGGCCACGAGGAAGGCCCATTAGTGTCCCGGGCTGTCTGCTGTCTCCTGATCTAAGGCTGCACCAGAAAATCCCCGTCCCTAAAGCAGTGGGACTTGAGTCCATCACCAGCCCATTGCTTCTGTTGCTCTCCTTTCAAAATAACACAGCTTACAGTGGGAAATGTAGGTGGATGATCAGCTAATATATTCATGGAGCTTTGTAGCAAGTGAATAATTACTTGTATAAACTGACCTTAGTGGCTACTGTAAAACAGTCTAATTATTGCATTCTTAGAGTAACTGTAATTAATGTAATCTCCAAAGCACTAAGATATTAATATTTCAGGTTGCAGATTGTCTGTAACATTTGCTGCACAAGCTGGTGGTTTAATGTGCAGTCTGTGCCATAATTCACTGCTAATCTTTCAATACTGTACCTTTAAAGTGCCAGCTCTTAATAAATTGCTGCTGTAAAACCATAGGTTTGAACTTAGCTCTGGCTGAAAATTAGCAATTAAAAAACAGCAGTAGCCTAATGCAAAAATTAAAAAAAAAAAAAAAAAAAAAAAAAAAAAACGCTACCTTTAATTGTAGTAATTATAAACAAGAAGAAGTTGTTATTAACCAGACCTGGGTTTTACCCAGTATTTAACAAAACCGACATATTGTATCTAATGCTTAATATAGAGCTTGATAATCTTAACCCTTCCTCAATGCACTTTAAAGTCACAGAGAATACAACATGCTCATTTCCTATTTAACTAATATTGAAACACTGAAGTGTGAAAGTTTTATAAAAGGATCGGCCTATTTTTAAATAACCTTTCCCATATACTTGTAAGGCATGAGGAGTAGGTCACTTGGCTAAATAATCTGTGCTCTTAACCTTGAAGCAAATGGGACAGGACAAGTATAGTTCAAAAGCCTACAAAAGAGATTAACAGAAGGTATTGTTTTTGTTCTGGAAGAGATTTGAGCTGCAAATGAACCTTCTCTGAGTTACACCTTGCCTGCTTAAAGGATTTGAAACTATGAAGACTTTTATTAAATTGCAGAATCCTGTAAATATATTATTTAAAAGTATAATGAGTATAAAGCTGCTTGCTTTCAAAAAAAGTGCCCTTGGCAAAGGCTGAAAGCAAAGTAGAATGTAGATTTAGAACACTGAGAATAATGTTACACAGTACTTGTACTATGGTAGGGGGAGGGTTTTGTTCTAAAAGCTAGCATTTTATGCTGCTGTAGCTAGACTACTTAATACATATTTGAGACTAATAGATAGGAAAGCGATGTGCTTTATTACCTAGCCTATCGACTGCTAAAATCAAATCCATTACTCTAATTAGTGATTATTATGATAGAAATTTCCTTAATTTCCAGTTGCAGTTTTAAAGATACTGTTTATTTACTTATGCCACGGGTGTGGGCAGAGACAGTGATTCATTTGGCTTACTTTAGGAAAAGATTGCTTTTCAGATAATTATTTAAAAAAGTGGTTAATTACATTACAGAATTAATGTGCAAAAAATTACAAAATCTTGCAAAATTACAAAATCACCATATATACCGCAAAGCTTGTCCGAGTTACATATAAGGACATTCTTTTAATTTGAAAATTAATATGCACCTTACAGACTTCTTGCATTTCTCTTCTGAATGACTAGGCTTTGTACTCTTGAGTAGTTTCATTAGAAGGTTGAAGAGGTTCCAGAATGACACATTAATGCATTTTGTTATGACTCAGGCAGCACATGATAGCCAGCTTCTTTCCTCCCAGCCTCCTGTCACAGCCACTGCGCTGTTTACATTCTTTGTTTCCCGAAGGTCAATCACATTCAGAAGTTTTTTCATTGTTGGTAAATTATTTCTAAAAGTTGCACTGTCCCATTTAAGATATTAAACACATTAATACAATGATGCTGAGGCTTTTCTTGTCCCTTTCGTTCATCAATAAAGTAAATGATTACAGATATGTTTCTTTTTCAGTAAATATAGACACTTTCTATATATTTCGGTAGCACTTTTGAGTGCTTTCTGCTACTGGACATTTAAATGCCCTATGGGCATTAAAAAAAGAAAAAGCCATTTAATCACTTCAGAATTTATACTGCATGTTCTATCAATGGTATGAGTAGTGTTTACTTCTACCGCAATATTTTCCACCTTGAAGTAGAATTAGTCTTCATGTGATTTTTTTACAGGAGAATATGTCCTACATCCATCTCTAGAGCACAAAACTTAAACTGTTTTTATAGATGTAGCAGCACCTGCGTATCAGGATTTAAAATTCTCACAGCTATATTTTTACAAGTATCTGTAAAATCCCAATGCAAACCAGTTCAGATAAACTAAAACAGTTTGTGAAATGATATACTCCTGAACACTTAGGAATTGTTATTAGAGTGAACTAATAAATTAAAGGTAATTTTGAAAACCTGCATAGTGAGATTAAAAAGCTGGCATCACATGGAGATCCCATAAGGGAGTGCAATATTCACTGTAAACGACATGTGATGCGAAAGGCAAGGAGTGTTTCTCTGTGAGCTGTCTCACATACTGTGTGTCACTCACCACCTTCACCACCACTCTCTTCAAGGGGCGGAGCTTTCCTCCTCCTTTCACTCCTCTATTTAAATTAAGTCAGACTGATAGCTCAAGCCAGTCAGATGATCGATAGCCTCAGCAGCAGGTTGGCTTAGATCTTGGAGAATCTCCAGAAAGACCTTCAAGACAGAATCCCAGAATCACAGAATGGCTGAGGTTGGAAGGGGCCTCTAGAGATCATCTAGTCCAACCCCCCTGTTCCAGCAGGGACACCCAGAGCACGGGGCACAGGGTGGCATCCAGGCGGGTTTGGAAGATCTCCAGAGAAGGAGACTGCACAGCCTCTCTGGGCAGCCTGTGCCAGGGCTCTGGCACCCTCACAGGAAAGAAGTTCTTCCTCACATGGAGGTGGAACTGCCTGTGTGTTGACTTACATCCATTACCCCTTCTCCTGTCACCAGCCGCCACCAAGAGCCTGTCCCCATCCTCCCTACCATCACCCCTCAGACACTTGAACATGCTGATCAAATCTCCTCTCAGCCTTCTCTCAGACAGACTAAACAGCCTCCGCTCGCTTATTCTTTCCTCATAGCAATAGTCTTTCTGAATAGCATTCTCAAGACACTGGAAAGGATGGCACAGCACAAGGAGCAGAGCACTCTGAGGGCAGAGGTAATCTTATACACTCTGCATTTATGTTAAACAGATTGGAGTAAAAGATTTATCTGTCTGACTATTTATCTATCACTCACACACAGGAATTTGCTTAAGATAATCACTCCATCACTCCAACACTTCTGTAGTTTTTTTCTTGTTTTTCTTTATAGCTCTGTTCCATGAAATTCTTGATGTCTGTTTTAGCTTGGGCTGTATGACTAGCCTTACTTCAAATGCTTAAAGTAATGCATATGTTAAATGAGACTGTTGGTGCTAATTAAAGAAAGTAGTTTTATATATATATGTATATGCACACATATGTTCGTATACAGACATACAAACAACCCACTTCTTCCAACAGCCCTTTTCATATATACCTATGCTTTGTCTCTGAAACTAATGAATATTACAACAGAGATAACTTTGACCTAGCATGACTTCTATTTATTTTAAATTGTTAATTTTGATTAAAAAATTAAAGTAGAGAAAGAAGAAAAAAACCCTAACAATCAATAACAACAATAATAAAAATATGTTTATACTTTCATCTCCCCTCATTGTATTTTCAAAATTATAGTAGTTAGGCTTGCCTTCAGCACATAAGTAACTTACACTGTTACAAATACGCCCTGATTGAAAGGACGGTTTTACAGAAAACAGAGAGCTCACCAAGGAACTGAGTTAAAGAAAAATGGGCAGTGAGTGACGTATTTTCAAAATATATGGAAAATGTTGAAATCACCCAATTTTATGGTATTTCTTGTTTCTGGACTGCAATTGTCTGGTGATGTATTACAGTCCATTGGAGAAAATGTAAAGTTTAAGTTAAAATTCTAACAATTTATATTATATTTTAGTTGATTTAGTTCCTGTTTGTTTATACTTTCCATTTCAATTTACAATTCTTAGCAATATCTAATATAAACTGTGCATTATGTATATAAACTTGTCTCAAGTTTTATCCAAATGCTACTTCAACAAATATAAATAATTAGCATTTTGCAGATGAACTTTTGAACCCTGATAAAAGAAGATGTGTTAAAATCATTAGAAATGAAAAATATACTTTTGTCAATGGATAGCAACCAGTTGGCTGAGAAAATTTACTTATTTTAGAATTCTAAGACCAGAAAAAAAAAGTCTATGTTTGTCTGTGCTTCTTCTGTCATCCTCTCCCTATCTTAGTGAAAAATGATTATAAAGTCATAGCCTAATCTATATAACATACCTTATGACTAATTGAAAATTATTTTCTGGGGAATAGTTTAGAGGAAAAAAAAACCAAAATATTTAGATATAGGTAAATTAGAAAGAAGTAATTCTGTAATTTTTAAGGTAAGGTTGGGGTTATGAAGGAAGACAGTAAAAATGAATATGATGAAAAGAGAAGTTGGAGATCATGAACATGAAAAAGAACATGATGCTACCTGCCAGAATTCCTGGAGATCTTCTTAGCAAATCTCTTGTAACCTTTTCTCTTACTGCAATTTGGCAAAAACATTTTACAGACCTATAATTTTTAAAAATTACCAAATGGTAAAGAGTCCCGGTAATGAAAGGTCATCTGAACTACCAAATCTCTTTGGGTCTGCACTAGTGATAATTAACATTATAAGAAGTAGAAATTTTAAAATGTATGAATTGGCATTCTTAAAAGGAGAAATCTGTATTCAAGCATAAAATGTCAAGAAAGATATTAGGAAGATGTGTTGATCCCTTCAAGCATGACAATTGTGCTATAAAAGCACAATTGTCATGCTTGACAATTGCGTGTCAAGCATGTACAACATGTGTGTCAAGCATGTACAAAAGTGTGTAAATTTAACACACATTTGTGTTAAATGTGATCAACATTCCTGTCAAAATGTTTGAGTTCACTGATAAACTTCAGGTTGTCCATTGCTTGCAACTGGTGTCCAGACAAATATATATATTTTTGAGAGGGTAATATATTCAAGTATCTCCCAAACAAGATGCATCTGAAGTACTGAAACAAGACAAAGCCTCACAGAGCACAGATCTTCCCTGCTTTTCTTGAATGGAATTAACAGTGTTGACATTTCAATTATCATCACTGGCAATCTGCATGAAATCTTTATGCTGAAACAAATAGAAAATTTCACACATTTTATAACTGCTTTTCATAACTACTTTTTCTCTCTCACTACAAGTTGAAGCATGCCTCAGCAGTGAAGTGTTGAAGTTTCCTTTGCAATCATAACTGTTAGAGGCATTTTTAAAATGAAAGGTCAGTTCTTGAATAACAGGATAGAAGTCGATTTTCCAGTCTCTTTCCTAGTGGACAGTGAACAGCCTCACAAAGCCATAAACACATAATTATACTATTTGCACTCTTTCAAGGAGGGTCAGGAGAATCACATATTTTTAGAACATGGGAAGTAAACTACTCTCTCTTACATGAGATGGTCATAGTACTCAAAGTTAGGATTTGTACCTCATAAGAGAATAAGAGTTGCTATAAAATTGCTATTTAACTTTCAGTTGAAGTCACAGGTCTGCAAAATTTCCTACCAAAAATAAAAAGTGTGTGTTATTC
This sequence comes from Crypturellus tataupa, assembly GCA_034781795.1. Taxonomy (NCBI): domain Eukaryota; kingdom Metazoa; phylum Chordata; class Aves; order Tinamiformes; family Tinamidae; genus Crypturellus; species Crypturellus tataupa. The sequence continues at coordinate 1,428,690 of JAWLRI010000618.1, forward strand.
CTCCAAAACAGGAGCATACCATGCTTCCAAATCAAAATCCTCTTCCCCAAACTCTAAAAGCTTGCTCAGACCAAGTGATATCTGTGACTTTCATCTCCACAAACTACTGAATAGGAGCAACTACCAAACTGAGTAGAGTTTTGCAAAAGATAAAAAGAGTGACAGGGCTGAAAGCCACCCTGAACTTACTCCCACCACAGTGGGACAGAGGCAATGAGTAATCTTAAAACACTATTGCCTCCAAATTATCACCAAGTGGAAACCTGGGGCTCCCAACTGCATATGGCACAGCCAGTGCATAAACCCTCCATGCTTAGGCCAACTGCTGGTGTCAAAGAGAACTGGGAGGCAAAAGCAGCTTAAATTTCTCTCAGAAAACAAGCGGAAACAGGACAGTTTCATGACGTCTTTCACTGATCGTCAATCTGCATTTTTCAACGCGGGAGAGCTCCAGTGTAATGCTCTGGAAGCCTGTGGTAGCGATCTAATATTATAACTGACACTCTTGTATGATCTTACATGCTCTATTATAACTTCATAGCTACCTTGACTGCTTATTTGTTAAGATGTATACGTTTGATGTGAAGGAGAGTCTGGTTGTGGCAGTTACCTAAACTCAGAAAGACAGATCCTGATGTACCATTGTATACTCAATATTTTTTAGGGGAAATCATAGGAAAATGTGAACAAAGCTGCATTAGATACAAAAATGTGAAGTTATTTTGATCGTATAGCTTGTTTTTGCTGTTTTTAATTACATAATAGTGCTTCGTGCTGATTTAAATAGCCTTCCAAAGGAGCTTTTCTGACTGAGTCTGGCAGCTGGCTAGGCAGTTTGTGTATAAATAGCAAGATATTTGTTTTTACAAACACGGTATATTTTGTGCTTACTTGCATCACTTATTGGGAAAAGTCAGACTCAAATATAGACATTTATTCTTCCAGGATAGGGAAGGCCCGTGTTCAGCTACAGAACCAAATGCAGATTTATCCATGTATTCACCAGCAAATTAGCTCTACTACCATCCAAGTCAATAACAAATGAAAATAAGTTTAGAACTATGGCAAAGATGAGTAAAAAAACACTACTAGACAAGTAGCATTTGAATTATTTAACTCCAGAAAGTTTCTAGCAAAGTGCATAACTCCTTCGTTGCCTTTTGATTTTCATCATAAAGCAGCTAAGTATTGCTCATTTTGCTCATCAAATACTCTGTCTTCCCCCTCCTGAACTTCCTTTTGGCCAATAATGTTGAGATGCTTAAATGGAAAGCAAATGAGGATTACAGTGAAAACAGTTAACAGAGGTCAAATTGGTTTATTTAAAACTGCCATTTGGAGGGAAAATGTCTGTTCTTTTTCTTGCAATGCATATATACATTCCGAGACCAATAGAAAAATTCATGTGACACCTTGATGTGTAAAGAGGGCTTTCTGTCTCAGAGGAACAGGACATAAATCTCATTTGATGTGCAGTCACTAAGGTAACAATGCTGTTAGCGATTTCAGTATCGCACAACAGCTGAGAAGGATGCAAGGGATGTAAATTATCTATATGCCAGCTACCACTCAGTTTTCAATTGCTAAATGCATCAAAATACATACATCCGAATATTACCCTGTTCTCACAAAGTGGTGATAAGAGCATTTGCATTAAGGTGTCTCAATAGCTGCTATGTATGGTACATTCTGAAAGGACTGAATACAAAAAAATGCCTGTAGCGAAGGTGATAAAAGTTTCTTTTCTTACTGCTTTTTTCTCACTTGCCCTGGTTGATGAAGTACAGGTGCCTGAAAAGAGAATTTTCATTTCATTTGCCAGTTCTCCAGCTGCCTTTAATTTGTGGTGCCATAGTTTGTTGCTATGGAAATTACTTTCATTTCCTGAAAACTGAGGATAATAAGGAACTTGGTTAGGAATAAGCTGTTGGGAATTATGGCTTCTTTTTTTATTGTTGTTTGTTTGTTTGTTTTCTTAAGTCCTATTTTTTTAATACAAATGATAACATATATGTCTATAAATATATTAGAACATATAGAACCCTGTAGTGGGTTTTATCAGTGATTGTTCTTAATTCTGTTTCTTTCAAAGTATTGCTTAAGAATATAGGGATGTGAATTCTAGGATTATAAAAAGTTGTTTTGCCATTTTTTTTTAAATACTTGAATTTTTAAAGAGAATTGTAGTAGTCTGAAAGTAGAAGGGGTGTTTTATCTTTATATTTGCTAATTATGAGGAAGTGACTTTTGATTATTATTTATTTTGATTGTTATTTTTTAGATGAAGTTCCCAATATATTTTATAACATCAGTGTACTGATTAAATTTTTCTTATTCTGCACTTATTTTTAACAAAGGATGAACATAAATCTCTTACTGTCTGCATGATGAAACAGACTATACATTTTATTGAAAGTATATTAAGGAGTTTCTAGGCATCTATCATTTGTTAATTTGCACCCTTATCAGCAACCTCATATGGATAGCAAAAAGTTAGGACAGCAATATTTGGAGGAAAACTGTGACTGTCTGATTTTTCCAACAATTTAATACTCCAGATAGATGAAATAAACTGGGGAAAAAAATAAACAGGGAAAAAAAAAAAAGAGAGACACTTGAGCTTATGTTAAAAAGTAAAAATGTGAATAAATGTTTAAATTGTTACTTTTCAATGTGAATTTAATATCTAGCATTTGTTATTTTTGTCGTTTCTAGTCACAAGCAGAAGCCGTGGCTGGCACTCTGCTAGCATTCAGTGAACACAGCAATACCACAACGTTGCAAGGTATTTTCATCAGCATTCAGCTCCTGCGACTGCGTAATTACACCTGCTGCTTTCGACAAGGAGGAGCTACGGTGGCAGCCACGATGGCTATACTAGCTGGAAGGCAGTGAGGGTCATGGCGCTGACCCCCCGGGACCCAGTCCTTGCTGGGGACTTGCAGAAGCTCCCTGGTCACACCAGCTGCTGCGCTTGGAGCTCAGAGGCTCCGCAGAGGGATGGATCAGTGTGAGGTCCATGTGCCCCGCAGGTGCAGCACAGAGCACCCACTTGGAATAACAGGATCGGATTCTGTTGAAGGGCTGAACTGATTTATGTTTCTAACCGGACAAACATGAAGGGATAGCATGTTGATACTTGTTCCTTGATGTCTGAGGCTGAATGTTGTTGGGCAATAAGAAACTACCCAAAACTGGGAAAATTACTTGCTATTTATTAAGCAAAAAATTAAAATATTCTAGCTATCTGGATATAACAGAGGTAGTAACTAAAGACATATATATATACATATTTATACCAAAGAAATCATTATGTCTTCAGGCATTTGTTAAACATGAATTATATGGTTATAATATTTAGATATCTTGCCTTGTCTCACATAACTATTTTATAATGCTTAGATATTACAGTTTATTTTGTCAAAACTCCATAGCAATACAAATATAGAAGAAGTATACAGAAATACAGAATACAGAAACTCTAAAAATTCTGTCAAGAACTTCCTGTTTAATATCTGTGTATCTCCACAGATAAAAGAACGGATTATTTGGGATGGAAAGCATGCTAAAAACTACTAAAGCATACCAGAAAGATATTCTTCTGCAGGTATCTGCTTGTAACATAATAGCTTTAAAACCAAAAAATCTTTGTTCAGTTCTGTAAGGAAGCAAACATGTTATATCTTACTGATTAAGCCCCATTCTGCTTCACTGAAACTAATGAAAATAATCAAAAATGCTACAGTGGGCATGGAATCACCGGAGGATGCCCAGCATCTTTTGAGAAGTCTTCAGTGTTTTGTGGGAATAGAGGTCAGGACTGTCCACAAGATCTATAGGTGAGGGAAAAGAAGAGGCTTTATATTTAAAATGAGAAATGAGCAGGAAAAAAAATCGGTTTCTGAAAGCATTTGAAAATTAATATTTTCTCCTTATCTACCTCCTCTCTTGCATTGTAATTTTAGGATCAATTTTTTTTTCCCCTTGCATTTATCACTAGGGTTAAACTGGCAAGTCTGCTTACAAAGAGAAAGGAAAAATATCTCACTGCGATCTTCCAGAGTTTAGTGGGCTGATACTTCTCCGTCTTAGATGACTAGCCAAGTTTATGAAGTGTCATTACTTTCCTTCACGCTTTCTGACCCTCTATCAAAATTGTAGCTTTCCCTACATGCTGCCATTATATCTCCCTAATAGATGAGGTACATTTCTGTGGTGTCGCGGAAGGATAACTGAGGAAAGTGTATTTTATTTTCTGGCCTTTTGAAGGAAGTATTCTCAGTTATGACGAGTCTACTAGTCTGTGAGGCGGGGCTTGTGTAGCGCCAACCAAAAAGAGCTTCACAGCTTGACTGGGTGGAGGCTCTTGCACCCCTCGCGCAGAAGCTGAGAAAAGCGCTCATGCGGTTCTCTGTGGAAATGAGCCTTTTATCCCACGCATTTTCCCCACAGAGCTCACCATGCTCTTTAAGCTGGGAAAGTGTGAATGATAAGAAACGGCTAGTTTGCTTCTGCATGCAAACTACATATGCCAGGGCTGCTCTGCTCCCCACAACATACTCGCAAAATGGAATTGAGGAAATGGCCAAAACGGGGCAAGAATGTTATGATGTATGAACATTGAAATAATACGCACATTTTAAATTCAAATAAAAACTTAAACGCCCCTAAATGAAATTTTCAATCTTTATGAATTATTTAAAAAAAGTGGGAAAAAGTTTTAATTCTGTTATCCTGAAATCTCCACTATTTACTATTACCAAGGATGCCAGAAAAACCTTTGCGTGGGGTTTTGCCACGCTTCCTCTACTCCAAACTCCGTCTGCCGCTTGTATTTCTCTCTTGTGGTTGTTGTTCTGACTTGCCTCTATGCTTCTCCTTTGATTCATTTACTCCATCTGCTTGTTTCCTCTATCACATTATCTCCTGATAAAAAATGAACCTATAGTCTGCTGCTTTTGAATGGAAAACAACTGCCTCGATTGATTTTATAATGCCCTTTATACAAACTGAAACAAATGGAGTAGTTAAGTAAAAACATAGAGCTCTATCTTAAGTACATTGGTGATGTTTTAAGAGCTTTCAAACACTCATTGCTATGTAGTTAACTCTGAATTGTAGCCAAAAGGAAATAAATAAATAAATAAAAGGAATATAAACAAACAGCATCTACTTTGATGAAAGCTATTTCTATTCATTAAGAACGGTTCCAATATTTTCTTCTTCAGTGCCAGCCTCCTGACAGTACTGCTAACAAATAGTACACTCCTCTCCATTTATTTTCATGCACTTAATTGACCATTTTAAGAAAGAAATGGCACTTCGTGATAACAACAAGATAAAACCCAGTAATTGACTGAAATGCACAGGGCCAGCTGCTAAAAATACTTTCAACTAATGGAAACCTGAACAGAAGGCATGAAAGTTTCAGCCAGTTGCAAGAAAGGTCATATAATATTTTTTCTGAGGAAGAAGGAGAACAAAATAATTTCTATATGAATTATGGATACAAAAACTTTAAAAAAAGTCCTCTGAAAAGAAACTTCAGCACTTCAAAAGAGTTTTGTAGGGGTTGCCTCATTATTCCAAACTACACAGGGCTTATTATGAAAGACTGATAATATTTTAAAAACTTTCACCAGTACAAGGTTTTATAATGTACCTGTCTTCATGGGACATTATTAGGTTTCTGGAAAAGCAGTATCTATATGTGAAACAGTGTGCAAACAACATTTTGGCAGGAAGACACAGGAAAAGGAAAGGAGTGTGAGTTGTGTGATACCTTTCTTTCTTTAAAATCTCTATGAATGTCTCTTGTGCTTCAGGTACCTGCCCTCAGACGCCTTCTGCTCACATGGGGAAGTAAAGGAAACTGCCTCCAAGTGTATCCTGGGACCATCCCTGTCAACTTGGCTTTCAAGCAAGACTTTGAATCTAAACTGTTTCAGATCATTTGCACACAGGACAGGAAAAAGTGACCACAGAAAGCCTTAGCAGATGTGCTAATCTTCAAGTAAGTCGGGCACACGTGCACAGGTTGGCTGCAAGTTCTAGGGGCTTTCAGGAAACAGGTTCCTCATCCCCACACCCCAGTGCAGCTGAGGGAACAGGCTAAAGATGCTTCTACGTAAACACTTTGGTTTGGATGAGGAGAAACTATTTGATGGGACTATGGATAAAGTAGACCCAGCATATCATTTTGTCTATGCACTCAGAGCTCCAGAAAAATTCCAAATAAACCATTAAAAATAGGTTTTTTTTAGCACTCTCCCTATTCTTCACTTCATGCTTCTCTATTTAAAAATTGAAAACATTAATTGTTTTAAAGTTCAGCTGGTGTTTTCTAAAAGTGTGCACCTATGTATCTGAGTTGCATCTAATTCTTCATTATGTTTGTGAACTACAGTAAAACACTTAGCAATTTCACTAAAATGATAAATCTCACCCAGACATTTTTTCCCCAGGCAGATAAAGCTATATGTATTCTGACCACTACAAAACAAATAGGCAGTTAACACTTTCCTTTTAAAAAAAAAAATATATATATATTTTTTTGCTCTTCAGGAGTGGGGAAAATATATCTTTTCAACAAACACTTAGATTATGGACACTGATTTTAGTTTTCATACACTTCAACCATTTCTGAAACAGATAGTGAATATATGATTTTCAAACATAGTTCATAGTGTGCTCAGTGATTACTGAAAATCAAGTACTCTGAAATATGGTCTTATTTTTATCGGACTGATTACACATAAATTCATTCTAATGTCAGTATCCAGTTCCCAAATGGATTATAGAAAGTTACATTTTGCAGACATATATATTTCCTTGGCAGTCTTGATTTTCCACCCTTCCATCTTTTTCTACAAATTGAAAATGGGACTGAAAGGAAAGGAAAGGTTTATTTTTGGGGTCAGGATTTTACCTGATGCCAGGGAAATCAATGTTTAATTCTCACTGACTCCCCCGAGGGAAGGATTTAAAATCTAATTCTTAGACTTCATATATATCTTCACATATATCTAAGAGTGGCCAAACTGCAGTATGCATAGATCTGTCTTGAATCTGAATATTACTCCAGAATATCCAAGTAAATCTGGTATGTATCTGGTAGTGGTGTTGTCATGAAAATGGAGGGCTGTAAATGAATCCAATTGCATAGATATGAAAGTGATATACTTTCATATGGGAAGAACTGTGTAATGGCTTTAAAATACTAGAACAATGTGAACAGTAATGGGCCTGTGTCCCTGGCACCATGCAATCTTAACTGAGGGTGCGAGTTTTATATAAGGAAAACTATTATTCCTCAAAACTATTCACAAAAAAAAACAAATTTTTGAGTGTTTGTATTACCTCTCCATATCTATCAAGAATCTCTGTGAAGAAGATTCCAGAGAATCTACTTATTCTATCTCAAGGAGGTTGCAAATGGAGACCATATTATTTTTTTTAATAGTGATAACTTGAGTAACTTTATCTGTCAAGTGCCTGTAACACTAGTGATAGTAGTGCAGTCTATGATATTGCTGAAGCATTCAAAATAAAAGCGGGAGTGAGTACTGAGAATACTATGGAATTATTTATAATAACTTATTATTTTTTCTATTTATTTTCTTTCCTCTAAAAAAAAAAAAATGAAGGAAAAGGTAAGGGACCCAATCCTACCCAATCCTGCTTACTGTATACACATAGACCTCCACAGAGGTGCAGAAAATAAAATGCATTGTGCTAACTTCAATGGTTCCTAGCAATTTTCCAGTAAAAATACAGAAACATCTCTGAAAGATTTATGTTAAATTGTCGTGCCTGCTTTTTTTCTAGGATTGTTTTACTTTTAATATAACCTACTTGCTTTCTTAGTCCCACACTTCTATCTTCTCTTCCACAAACAAATTTTTACTTTGTTTTCTTTCTTCTTTTTTCTCCCCCTTTTTTTTTTACTATAATAAATGGAACTGAAATAAGCAATTCTGTGGAATGCTGGTTTTGCATGAAGCCTCAATTCCTACCCAGTTAATGTCATGTAAAAGTGAGATGATAATGCTCATAGAATCATTTCACTCTGACAGGAATCAATGGATTTCTGTGCAAAGGCTGTAATTGCAGCTGCTACCATTGGAAATACACAGCTTGAAGTGCAAAGGTAATGCTACTGCAAATAGTTTGGATTTACATACAATATATGCATAGCGCTTGACAAGAGAACAATATTGGGATGATTTGTGATTTAGATCAGTACATTAACTGGTCCAGCACATATGAATCAGTTGCATGCACAAAGAAATCACCAGTTCTTTGTATGACACTGTAATTTCTTGCTTTTATAATGATGCCTTGTTAGAAGGAACCTGTTTAAATGTGAGCTATTAATAAAGAACTACAGCATTCACTCCTAGTTTTTGGCATCTACTTTGTAATACTTTTGCCTGAGGACTCTGTATTAGGCTTGAATGTTCTCTCCTAATACAAACCATAAATAAAACTGGAAACCATTTCACAGCTATAGGAAACAAAATGTTGCAAACTCGAAAACGATGTTTATCATTACTTGCTTTTCCTTCTTTTGGTTGTGCATGAGTAGAACACAGATACTATACAATATTTTCTCTTACACTGTTAGAGACAGATTTTATTGCTTTGCAGCTTTCATTTAAAAAGTAGACTAGCCATGTGAAATATGCTAAAAAACAAAGAAATTGTAGCTGACATGTTTTCTCTGATTCTTGCTATGCTAACAGCAGTACATCAGAAATGATAAACATCAAAACAGATGCACCAGGTATTTGAAAATTAGGGGTACATTACAACTGAAAAGGGTCTCCATCTCTTTGTCTAGGAAGCATTCATTAAGTAATCTGTATTGCTTGGTTCAAGTGGTCATCTTTGGAGTTATGGGAAATTAAAATGAACTAATGATTTTAGCATTCATTCTAGTGTTAAAAAAAAAGAGCCTCTTTAGGCTGTTGATATTTAAAATATAAGTAAAAGCTTTCTCTAAAAATTGTTATTGGAAAAGATCACTGTTAATAGCATACTAAATGCATATATGTCAGCTTCACAGAAACAAGGCAGAAAGCTGAAGCCTGCAAGAAGGGAATGGTGGAAGCTGAATTAAAATGGTTAGATATGCTTGTAGGAAAATCAAATGCCTCCTGATTTATCCAGCTGAAAATGTGAGTGCAGCACCTGAGTATCCATCGAAATAACTGAACCTTAAAATATTGTTACTGGTTCACAAACAGAGGGAATAGGGATGGATAGTGACTGGGGTTTTTGGAGTCAGACTTCTAAAGCCACCCAGAGTTTCTATCATGTTATTATTAACATACCAGTTCACATGGTGAGTTAAGCAGAACAAAATACCCTTTCAAACTGTTCCCAAACCAGTGCATGTTTATTTGTGAAAAGTTCATCTAGAATAATTCATTAAAGTAGAACACCAGCACACCACAATACTGACAAGGTGATGGATCAGACTTTTGTCTCATGCCATGCTAGAGGAGAACAAACTGTGTTCTTCTACATATTCATCTTACTCAAGCAAGGCCAGATTTTTTTGTGTATTGGTGTGCAAAAAATGCTATTTGGGGGTCACCATGATCAGATGTGCACAAATCTCACCCCACAAATAAGACTGAAGTTTAACAAGTACTTTTGCCTGAAAATAGTGGAAATCATGACTACCTAATTTGCAAGTTCCTTGAAGCTATTCTCATTAGTTCAACTATTAAAATAACAGAACAACTATTGTATAACTCTACTGTCTAGAATTAAAACTTTCACCCTATTCTATCTATAGCCTAGATGGATGCAATGTAAATGTTTGTATGGTCTTTCCCTTGATTAATCTAGCACTATTTGAAGTTCTTGTTTCACTTAACCTGTCCTATTAACATTCTATTTTTTGGTCCTAGTCAAACTGAATGTTTTTGTGTGTGCAGATTTTCCTATTAAAATAGTCCTGAATCCCACCCAATTCATTTTGGTGCTAGCCTCGACATCTCCATAACGAACCATTATGATTTTGGAGGTAGTCTTCAGATATTGCATAATATAGCACAAATTTGCCTATTTAATTGTGAGTTTTCGACAGATTAGTAAACATGTGGAAGTGAGTGCAAGACATAATTGAATTTGCAGGTCTTTACCAGGTTACTGTGATGATTTAATGCTTAGTGGAATCATCTTCATCAAACAAATTGAAACAGTATCTTGTGAAAAAGCTGACAGCCAAATATACAACATAAACTATACTTAAATGGTGAGGAAAGACTAACAACAGCTTGGCAACTTCAAGCAAATATTTGATGGCTTGTGATGTCCTTCATATTTTAGCCATCTGTCTGCAGTAGATACTTCATCAAAGATTCATTAGAACAGAACATTTTTTCCATGCCCTATGGATATTAGATGGAAAAGATTTGCAAACAATCCTACAGTGAGGGAGAAGACAATACAGAAACAACCTATACTTGTTCTCTAAGGAATCACTAATATTAGAAGACATGGGAATTAATGAAAATAAGAATCTTTCTATTAAGTAGGTTTTCATGGTTTTTCTTTTTATTTATTTCATTGAACTGTATCACTGCTAAATTTTTAATGAATTTTGAAGAGCCTTGAAATAGTTTGTATTAGTTTGACCCTTCTATTAGTACTACGTAAAATTTTTTAATTAGTATAGTGTCTTTTTTTTTTTTCAAAGAAGGATGGAAAACCAACACTAGACCAACTAATCCCACATATATATTTTCACCCTTCAATAGGTTCCATTTAAACAATTTCTTTCAGACTTCAAATACACTTCTTCTGGAAATGTTTGGTCGTCCGTACACACAGAGTCAGACATACTGAAGAGAGTATGTCTGAGTTGTCATGTTAAGAAGCTCTGTTTCTTGTCAATTTCTACTTCCTTCTGCGTGCTCATATGGGTTCTGTTCTACAATTAATTACTTTACTACTTTAGGAAGAATCTGGGCATAGCCTGGAAGATATTATGTCCCTCTCTCTGAATTATGACTGTGGGCATCTTTGTGCTGAGCTATGTCATCCTATTTTAAGGCTGGAGCAGCTTATTTTCATAGAAATAAAAACAGAACTTTGTAATATTTCCTTTGATCTGTCCAAATCCCAACTTTGCTCTGATATTCAAGAAACAGAACAGGCATTCTGCAAACTCTTTCCTGAATTCCGTAGCATGTCATCTTCAAAGTTTGCTGCAATAAATTTCAGCAATAATTCCAAAGGTTAAGTAGTTTTGATGATGTTTCAATAAAAAAACTTACCCTAAACCTCTGTATTTTATAGAGTACCAACAACAAAAAAAAATTAAAAACTCCTTAATCCAAAGTTAGTCTGTCTTTTTAATTTTCTGAAATTAATTTTTACTGAAAGTTCTTCATTTAGTCTCCTTAATTAAACAAAAGAATAATCATTTTAAGTCAGTGTATTATTTCAGACCAACCACAGGAGATGACTGTCAAGCAATTCTGTATAGTCTCTTAATGCACTGTCTTTACACATTGCATCACCAGTTATAAACTATGGCAACTGAATTGCAATAACTATGCTAGCATAATGTCGCCCATAGAGAAAATGTAAAATCTGTGTATTGTGCTTATATATTTCCACAGCAATGTACACACCGATGAAGTCCTACTCTCAATGAAATAAGGACAATTCGCCATCGATTTTAATAAAGTCAGGTGATGGTTAGTAGTATCGCTAGAAGATGTCAGGACTAAATCCTTTCAAGAACATGCACACACACACAAGTATGAACAATACTGAAGCTCTTGGGAGAGACCTATACGAAGTTTGGTGTTGTCCAAGGAATGTGGGTGTTTATCAGAGATGGTTAACTTCCAACTTCATGTTTTTTAGCCAGAGAACCTTGGTTTTTCTCCTGAATCAACTCCAGTCTGCATGTTTTCATTCGAGTAGTCATTTAGGATTTCTGTATGCCAAGTCCACATTCTCTTCACTGAGCTAACAGTTATTTTTTTCGTTTGTCCACTGTTGTCACATAAAAATTTTAAACAGACTATAGATCATCCTAACTAAAAAAATAAAAAACACCCTTGTAATCTTTTGTGGTTTGATGAAATTGTTTTTATACTCACTTCTAAATAGGATTACCAGCCTAATAACCCTTTATGGGAATTTTTAATTTGAACCAATCAGTAAAACACATTATTGGGTTAAACATAAGGATCCACAAAATCAAAATAATCTTGTCCTTGCTAGCAGCTATTGTTCTTGCCAAAATCACTGCTCTTGCTAAATATTATCAGCTTAAATTACTACTATCATTTTCACACAGTGTCAGCCTAAGGAGGAGAATAATCATTCCAATTTTCTATTTCTGTGTTTTTAAAGAAATACTGCTTTTATTAAGTAAGTAAATAAACTATGAGAATAGAGTTTTACTGATACTTATACCTATACTACTGAGCAACAAATGAAGGCAAATCACTCAATACCTCCCAAAAGGTGGAGTCCTTTTCTTTTACCCTCCACATGCCTTTCCCTCCCTGGAGCTACTATCAAGTTTTTTGTATGCATGAACTTGCATGATTCACCATGACTCACAGAAATTCTTGCAAAGTGAGTACTTGCAGTCTATGTCATTCCACCAGCGTATATAGCAAATGTCTCTCATTGATGGACACCCTAAGCAAAAGCCAAAAGAAACAAGGTTGGATATGCATTATCCTGCTAAGAACGTTTTCTTCTAAATAGAAATTGTATAATCTAGCCAACATAGTCCACATTTTCTCCAGAAAGTCAGGAGAATAGTAACGTTAGAAACCCTCTTTTCATTATGATAACCACCAATAACCTTTAATCTTCTGACAAAAGTTGACTCTTCACTCTCAGTTTGATATTTAGCCTGAAGTGAGGGGATGGCCCCATTTGCAATTCTCTTGTGTGTTTTTGAAGACAGATTCAGCTGCAGCAAGACTTTGAGAGGAATTTGAGGCATTTTTTAAAGATTTTCTCTCTGAAAAGACCTAGAAGCATATTCAAAGCCTTAGTAATGGCTGAAATTCAGAAAAGATAGGACAGACTTTCAAGGAGTTCTGCTCAGTACATATTTCCATTCTGACAGTGACCCTGGAAAATTTCTGAGAAGATATTACAAGCAGTTTCATGTTTCTCTAGCTGCAGTCTCCTCTTGACTGCATTTTCCCAGCTGTTTTCTGATGTCAGTTTGACAAGGTTTATTCTCAACAAAGCTCTTTTGGTGTTGACTGGTTTCTTGTCTTTATGTGGCTTACAGCTGGAACCTTTCTTTTCATCCTAATAATGTTCAGATACTGAAATAAAGTGGATTGGTGCTAGCATACTCTGGATACCCTTCCTTTCTCTGCAAAACAGGGCTAGGTTTGCTGATTCTGTCTTGCTACATTGCCACCAATTTGCCACCAGTTCTACACCAGTAAGGAATCTGCACATATTCAAAGAAAATTGTGGATGAATCAGGCTTCTTCACTCTTGTTTGTTCTTCTCCACAGAATAAAATATTAAGAGTCATGGTCCCCAGTCACAAAAATTTCTTCCTGCTCAGTCATATTTCTGTATTCTCAGTTCCCATGTCAGCAGTTTCTTCTACTCTTCCACAACTATCCTCATTAACAATTCACAGAACTAACCACTTAGTGCTCTTGTGCATATATAATTACAGTTACAGAATATTTGCCACTTCACTGGGACACTAATTTAAGCAAACAAAATACAAAAAGTTCTACAAATTGACTTTCCATTTGTGTTTAAAATTAATATTTGGCTTTCAAATTTCTTAAGTTCAGAATCTAGAGATAAAAAATCAGTAAAACCCATCATTATCTATAATCATAACAAACTGGAAGTGAAGAAGTATACAGTAAAAATGCAGCTATAAATACGCGATATGCAGCTCCATGGTTCCTGGTCATGTAGACTTGAACAGTATTGAATTCTACAGGAATTAAGTTTACTCAGCTCTTGGCAATAGTCACTCAGCATCCTGCCATTGCCAGTCTTATGCAGATCACAAATGTACCAGGAAGAACTGGGCTCCTCACTTAATTCCAATCCGTATGCTGAAAGGATTTTAGGAATGGATGTGGCTCATATCAATGTTTATTTAAAAAAAGCTTGTGCTACATGTCGTCTTATTGTATACAGGACTAAATGAAATTGGAGATCAGTGCTGCAAAACCTGCTGTGCCAGCCCCTCCGCTGTGTAAGTCACTACAACACGCAATGAAAAGCAGTTTTCTAAATAGTCATGCATGATGCTGACAGGAATAAAGACCTGAGCAGAGGGTTTGTTTAAGGATTCTTCCTTTTTTTATTTAACTTGCTCTCCAGAATTCTAGTGTAGATTTAGTATCTTGCAGACCTGAAAGCTCAGCACATGAGTAAAATGTAGTTCATTAGTAAATACAGAAATGGAGCTGGAACAGACAGTTATCCCTGAGTGCAAGTTCAAAAGAGGTTAATCTTAAAACTCCTACTGGTTTCTCCTTTAATAATTTGGCACATCAAAATTTTCCTCTTTTTGAGGAGAACAAACTCTCTTGTCTTTGGTGCTGAGTAGGACTGTATTATAACAGCTGTTAGGGATTTTAAATAGATGCTCTGGTAATATACATCACCACTTAACAGCAAGAAAGTCAATATGTAACATACAGAGCAGTAAGATACTATGGTGCATAAGCAAGCAGTGACATCTGCATAGAAGAGAATGAAATCTATATGCTCCCTGACAGAAACATTGACAAAGACAAGTGAATGTCCATTGCAGAATCAAGAAAGGCAGCGGCTGAACAACATTTGTAGCCTTTTGACATGTACTGTGACTTGTACTGCATCATGCCTGGCCCTGAAACACATAATCTACAAGTGTTCTGTATCAACAGAAAAATTTCATTTTTATTTTATATTTATTTAAGATCATGGCTAAGAAAGATGGAAAAGAAAACTGGATTTCTGACACTCATGCATAGGCTCTTTTTTCAGAGGAAGCATTTATTATAAATGCTTCTGGATGGATCACTGAGTCTGTCTTTATACATTGTCAGAGTGAAACTTCTTTTTTCTTCCCAAGGTTATTTGATGTGCAGGGAACACTGGACAAAAGCTAATATGTACATTCTAAAGCATACTAAAATGGACCCAGTTAAAAAAAAAACTAATGATATATAAGATATTAATAGATGTGCTTCTGTATCTCTTTGCAGATCAGGACCATCACCTTGTGTGTCCTTAGGCTGGCAGAACTGTTCATCTTTGCTTCGTAATTCTCCTACCTTAAAGGCCATATACTTGATCTGACAAGAAAAAAGAAACACATCTGATATGTAATAGCTTCATTCTGTGATAAATTCTTTGGATGAAGACATCAATGTCTCTGGATACAGAAGAATCAATATAGGGGGAAAAAAAAGGGAAAGAAAAAAAGAAAAAAAGTTGTTCCCAACACACAATGAGAGAATGGCAGCAACTTATGCTTGATAAAAGGAGAAACAATCACCTCCCTGAAACCCTGCCCTAAGAAAAAACCAGGAACCTCACTGCAAATGTTGCAGGACATTCTGCTA
>JAWLRI010000618.1:1452881-1464512 GCA_034781795.1 Crypturellus tataupa
AAACAATTACTGATTTAAACAGTTTGTGAAATTTACCTGTTTATAAACTTGTCGTAGGTACATCATCTCTTCCACAGTTCCCAAGGATATCAATCTAAACACTTTGACATCTTTGCATTGACCTATCCTATAAGCCCTGCAAAGAAAATGCCATATTGAAAACCATATTCTTTATCAGTAAAAATAAAGAGAGCTCCTACGGGTAGTAAAAAAATTCACAATTCCAGCAGAACAGAAATACTCTAAATCATTTATAAGTAAAATATTTTTTACTTTTAAAAGCTTTCTCAGCATTCCATTCCCTTTTATTCTTTTGTATTTTTCTTCCCAGCCCTATGCAGCTGAAAAAGCTTTCATCTCTTGATATCACAAGGCCTGTCTCCCATCTCTCAAGAAAACACATCTTCCATTATTTTTGTTTGTTTGTTTTCCTCCATGTCTACATCTGGTCTTGCACAAGACATTCTCCTATTTACATTGCATCCGAGTTAGCTCATGGATTACTTGGGGCAGCCTTTTTAAAGAATTGTTTATATGCTTTAAAACAGATAATGAAAAGGGGTTAACCAATTTAAATTACTAGGTTCTTAAACTTCTAGTAGGTTACTTCAGAAAATTCAAAGCCAAACACAAAGATTCTGTAAGGATAGTTTCTTCAACAATATAAATTCCTGACAGACTTATTGAAGTAGGATAGATACACATAAACACCTCCAGGAAATGAGAAAGGGGCTTAAAACGGAGTTGGATGGGACAACTAAAGCAAGTTTGCTTTTGCTCATTAAAATATATCAGATAACTAGATTTTGAAAACTCCCACGATTCTTTAACTATTCAGAAGTCTGTCCTTATTGAGGATCCAGATTTCTGGAAATACTGCAGTAGCATAATGTCAGACTCAGAAGAGAGTGATGAAAAGAGGCTGATCTCCATGCGGGTGAGGCTGAAAACAACATGGTTGTTTTTCTTTAGGGATTCTGGAATTTGAAACACCACACTCTAATTAAGGTCAGTGATAATGTACTTTGCCCTGACAAATACAGGAAAAACGCCATCCAGCTTGGCATTTTTATAATCCCCTTATGAAAGTGCCACAGATTAAAAAAAATTACATGGTCAAAACAAAAAGAACACAACATGGGCAAAATTCTGTACCTGTCAATAGCTTGAAGATCATTTGCTGGGTTCCAGGTTGGATCAAACAATATTACAACATTAGCACCAACGAAATTGAGACCCAGTCCACCAGCCCTAAAATAATAATAATAATAATAATACAAAAAAAAAAGTTATCCCATAGCTAAAAAAGTTAGCATATTTATTTCAACGCATTAGGACATAATCCATGTTGGCATATAATTCCCCAACCATAATAAAACAGAAAAATTGAATCAGTGGGCTTCGTGTTACTGTTGCATTAATAACTACCAATCTCTCACATAACCACTCCTGTGAAATGCAGTCTTTGCACCTCAACAGCAAGAAGGCACCTAAGAAACCAAGAATTCATTTGGAACACCTCCTATCACCTTATATTACTAAATTAACTGTTACTTCACACCCACAGTGACTTATAGGGACCAATTCCCTCACAGAGTATAGTGAAATTAATAACCACTTCACAATTAACCTTAATTAGCTGTAGCTAACTAACAGTTAACATTACAGATGTATGATGCAAACAAGAAAACCATAGCTATGAAATAGTAGGACTAAGAATCTGCACTAAATTTTACCACTACTAAATCCAGGATATGGTTTTGACAATATTATACATCTTTCACTAAAACAGGCATCTACAATATCTCCTATCTATTCTTAATGAACAAACAACTGTCAAAAGTATCTTCTTATGGTTTATTAATCAAGTATTAGATGTTTAACTGGCCTCACAGCTGCATGTGCACAACACTCCAAGGTCATTACAAGGGAAAAAAAAAATGTCATTGTTAAGAAAGCCATACTGGGGAAAAGGAGTTGCATGGATAGCTCAGCTTATCAGGTTACATCATGATAAACATTTAGCAGCTGTGGAGTGCTTTCAGATAAAACATGCAAGCCAGCAAGCAAATTAAGCATATATTTAACCTGAGGTAGCTGACTAATGCCATTGCTGAATTCAGCAAAACTGCTCAGTTAGTTAGATTTTGGCATGTGCATAACAGACTCATTAGATAGAAACCAACCTAAGGTGAGGAAAATACCATTTTTTATCAAGTTGCAAAACAAGCATATATCAAAAAAAATTAACTGGTTCTGTCAATATTCCTCAAAAAATACAAAAGCTTCCTCAGAAACACATGTAAAATAGTATTATTCTTAACTAATAAAACAATTTTTTATATTGTCATAGGTAGTTTCAATGTGGAATTTTGTCAATGAGGTTGATTTCTCAAATACTTCTTTTGAATAGATTACTTTGTATTATCATAAACCTGTTTAAAGTAATGGAAAGGTAAAGTTTGCAGGAAAAAGAATGAATGGAGGCAAAAGCTAAAAGCTTATGGAGTCCGACCACCTTTTCATGGAGTCCTTAATATAAATGTAGTAGTAAGTATTTCCTTCCAGGTGTCGTGTGGTGTTGGGTTAGTTAAATCTGGAAATGGGAGAGGATGTGGGAAACTGCCAGTATTAACAAATGTTTCTGAAGGATGAGCATTCTTGAAGTTTAAAATACTGAATTAAAATCTTTGTATTTTTCAGGATACACCACTATGTTTTGGAATTTTGATGTATTTCTTATTAGTGAGGGCATAATTCAGCCTCTCTTCTTCAAATCAACCCTGCAGTAAAGCTGAAACAAGTCAGTAGGCTTTTCTAAAGGACTTCTCATAAAAAAATGCAAAATTTGGACCCAAAATACAAATCAATCTCAGTGTAATACCTTAGTGCAAGTAATACACACTAACTATGTTAAATAACTGAAGAGGGTAGATAGCTTTATAAAAGAATTCATTTATAATATTTTTAGGCATGCCACACAAATTCACATATTCCAGAGCAGAAAACCAATGGCTTCTATGCTCTTTTTGGACAGAAAGAAGGCAGTAATTTGTAAGGAATAACATCCATTTTAAATATTGCTTTAGCCAGACACTTAAGTCAAATTATTGCAAGATGGTCCTCACAAGTTGCTAGGGCTCAGATTAAACACCCTATATTACAGGCTTAGTAACATTTCTACTACAAGCAGTTGTTTTCTAAATATCATGTATTAAGACTGCACACCATGTTAAATAAATGACTTGTTTTTAAATCCTGTAGCTGACAATTTAATACCATAGTGTTCATAATTTACAAAATAATACGGCATTAGAAAAAGCTATACAAATTGTGACCAGTTAATTCTATTTAGTAAAGTGAGCTATTATTATTATTATTGTTATTTGAATGAGATTACATGCATTAAAAATTATTGGCAACATAGTTGCGCAGAATCCTGGCAGGCAATCAATGTAATAGACAATGTAATCTCCAAATGCAGCATTTTGGAGAATCCTGCAGGTAAAATGGAAGTGCATGCTGTAACCACCCATGATAGAATCTATCTGCAAATTTCTGTGACCCTTATCACCTAAGCACCTCACTGAACAGAAGAAAAAGAAACTGAGAAAAAATGGCTTTAGATTAATGCCTTCAGAAAAAATGTAGGTAAAAGATGAGTATGGAAAAATAGTTATACAGCTTTCGCTTTAAAGGTGGGAATAACAACCACTCTTACTTCTTCCAGAACCTTATAACAGGACTGCACAGACTCCAGTATATGCTGCACCTCATCTACAAACTAAGCAGCATCAACAGAGCTGCAAGTTTCAACATTCTTCTTTCTCATTAGCAACTTCAGTGACTATTTTACCATTTGTTAGTGGGCATTAGTGTTTATAAGTATGATCAAAAAATAATAAATCCTGAAAGTCTGCAACAGTTTCTTTTCCCACGAACCTTAAAAGTTCCAACAGCACTACACATATTTTTGCATAAAACTGAACTAAATTCATTACTTAAAAGTACTGGTCTGATGGAATTAGCAAGACAACATCCAGAGTTTTGCAAATAGTACGGATTATCTGTACAACTGTGATCAGTACATTAAATACAAGACTTGGGTCAAGCTCTGCCCTATGAGGAGAGGCTAAGGGAGCTGGGCCTGTTCAGCCTGGAGAAGAGAAGGCTGAGAGGGGACCTGATCAGTGTGTACAAGTACCTCAAGGGAGGCAGTGAGGAGGATGGGGCCCGCCTCTTTTCAGTGGTTTTCCAAACTTAATGATTCTATGATGTTTCTGTGATTGAGGGAGCAGTGAGTTTACCACTGAAAACTGAAAAACAATCGAGCCATCTTAAACTATCCTTAGTAATTCCATTGCTATTTAGAATTTATTGCTTTGCAACCAAACATAGGTTTAATTTTCCTTCAGTTTCCATTTATGTTTTTCTCAAAAGTATATGGAGAGATTATTTACAATCAGTTCTAAACATGTCTTATTCTGTCTCATTTATCTGAAGAAAATTCAATCATACTTGATATAGTCTATCACATGGTAACTATTATTAATGATATATAATGATTTATTGATTGCTATTGATTTCTATTTCTAAGAGCCCTGTCATTTTTACTGTGTCTTGAAATATTATTGTCTATGAGAGATGCCCACTATTGCTATTCTTTAATTAAAATCATATTTAGCACTTCAACTGTTGACAATTTGTCTCCAGATAAATTTAGAAAAGATCCAGGGTTTCATGCT
Organism: Crypturellus tataupa; assembly: GCA_034781795.1. NCBI lineage: Eukaryota > Metazoa > Chordata > Aves > Tinamiformes > Tinamidae > Crypturellus > Crypturellus tataupa. Next base: position 1,457,627 of record JAWLRI010000618.1, read on the forward strand.
TTATTGGTCCTAATGGATCTGATGTAGGATATCTTCTTTTTCTGTGCTTTGCTACTTAAGACTATTTTTCACAGTGTGTTAAAGTTTCTGTGGCATCAAATTTCAGATATCACAGCAGTTCACTACTATCAGCTAAATTAAAAGTTTTATTAGTGTTTGCTAAATAAGCTCTTATATGTGAGGCATTAACCTTTTCAACTTTGTAATCCAGCTGTGTAACTGCCACTCTGAGTATGAAAATCTTGAATGTTAGACTACCATTCATTATGTATCAGGGGGATTCTATCTCTGGATGGATTGTTTAGGGAACATTTCTTTAGCATTTGTGGAACATGACACTGTTGACAAAATCCAGAACTGTTAGTGAATGCACTTGATTTTCCTAGGCAACAGTACTGCAATTTTATGTACCAACTTTTTTGCTGATATTTAGAAAGACAATTTCACTGAATTTGTAGGAAATAATGCACAATCATCACCACAAATAAAACATCCCAGCTCTTTACTGAAGTTTCTGAATTATGATATACTCAAGTTGTTGATTGTAAACTAAAGGAGTATTTTTCATTCTTATACTAAGCAATTTCAGAATGTTGAAATATTTTTAAGACTGTACCTAAAATATTTCAGGAGAAAAAAATTGAATTTGTAATTTAATAGATCAGACTATTACAAAATAAGTCAAAATTTGAACTAGGTGTTTTATTTTGTTTTAAATAGCACCTATTTAGATTTCAAGCAATGAAAAAAAATAATTTTTATGAAAAGACCTTTAATTATATTCCTTTAAGGCCAATATCTTTATTTATATTCATTTTCCAGCATTTTAGGAAAAGGCTTTTTATCATTCTTCCTTCTCATAACCCCAAATAGAGCCTTTGTTACCCTTATGGTAGCAGTATCTCTTTCAAAACAGCCTAAATGCCTAGGAGTGTGTTAAATTCCACTGAGGGAACACCAAGACATCGGGTGTTATTATTACGGAAATATTCACTGCTGTGACTGACTTTTTGATCTCTAGATAGCTGCATATGTACTTGAAATAATGACAAGTAATGATAAGTAATACATGTTTACGTGATCATTTTTATCTTTTCTAATTCACAGAATTAATTCACAGAATTAAAACTGGAAAAAATGGTGGAGCTGCTCCTTCATTATTGTCCCCCTTCCTGCTCTCTTTTTATTCAAGAGCTCTAGTGAACTTGAATAGAGATAATTTTGCACATATGCAATTGGGCACCATTTGTATTGTGACACGATCATTGTGGATTAAAGCCGTGTTGTAAAACCTCAGTTAATCTTGAATTTCTTCCCGTCACAATAACAGTTACTTCTGGAAGCAAAATCCTTTCTGTTAAACTGATCAGTTAGGGCTAGAGCTGGCCTGGAACCTGTACAGCAAGTATCTATCAGCTAACAGAAAAACTTGAGCAATGTTTCAAAGCCAAAACCAAGCACCAGAAGGATATCATAAACTTATATTTCTGCTGTGTTGGTGTTTGAGCAGTTCTGTACCCTTTCTGTTCAAATCCTGATTAAATGTTGGGCATTTAAAAAACAGCAAGTATAGATATCCTTGTACCTTTCCACCGTTTGGTTTTAACTTCTTACAAAGGAAATTTGTTTTCTTATTTCAAGCTTCTTTAAATTCTTAATTTTGAAATGGTAGCTCTTCAAAAAGTAGTACTTTTGCATGGAGATTCAATTTTGCTGAATATAGTTGCCTAGTTGATTTTACATACATATTTTTTAACTTCTTTACAGCAGGTTAAAGGGTAACCTTTATCGACTTGTGATCCAGATGATAGATTTAGTGTTTGGTCCCAACTCTAATGTGTATAATGTTTATCATTCCTCCTGCTGCACTACCATCATATCTGTTACAATTGTCAATCCTCAGTTCAGACACCAGTAATGTCCTTAACTGATGATAAAATTACAAAGAAGTAACAAGAATGTTCATCTTCTCTAAATTTCCCTAAAGAAATTTCCCTTCTTCTTAAAGAGTCTATATTTCATCTATCACAAATGTAAACAAATTTTTGAAATTTTTTTCAGAAATATTCCTGTGATTAAGAACTCTGTCTTTGATTACTTCATTATGAATAATTAACATAATCATTATGAATAATTATCATATGAATTTACTCTAAGAATCCCGAGAAATAATAATTTAATTCCAAATTACTTGTGACATTATCTAGCTTAGAGGTTAACCTCTGCAGAGGCAGAGGCAGACTTATATAAAGCCCACAGACATGTCTGTACTGTTTCTACACCAGTGTTAGCTAAACAACATCTGGAGTGACAGCTAGTAAGCCAAACTATCATTTCAGCTATCACACTCCTTGAACCAAGGAGCTTGGTCATAGACATCCTTGGGATATGAAATTCAGTCCATCTGGATATATTTTGAAAAATGTACTGGTTCTCTGGTACTTAGGAGGAGTTATTATTTTTCAATTAATTCATGAAAACCTGAAGCTTTGGACAGATGTATTGCCACACAATTTTCTTAGCAAGATTTTGAACTTGACATTTCAGGTGTCTCAGCAAAATTTTATTCAATACTCTAGATAAAGAAAGTCTTAACACAAATATAGTTGAAATGAAACTGGCTCTATGTATTTGTGTAGCCCCAAAATTTGAAGTGTTAGTGAATATAGTGTAGAGGCACTGGAATTTATCTTCAGTTCAAATGTAAGTAAGTGGATTGTAATTGAACTGGACTTGCTAAAGTTGAGGAGTTGTTATAGAAACACTGGAAAAATCTCTGAGTTCTTGTTTTCTGATTGATCCATATTGATCCATGATGCTCATGGTCAATACTTTTTCTAGACTTAAAATTCTCTTATTTTCTTACTTTTTTGTTAAAGACTGAAAACATAGTATATTACCAAAAATCTTAGTAGGTCATTGAAAACTATCAGCTTCTCCATAATGAAAAATGAAGACTAGTGGCTTCCAAGTTTATCTGAAATCTTTGTGATTTACAGAATTATTTTCACATCCTTAGTCAAAACTGAGATGTGAAAAAAAAGATTGTAATAGAGAAAAAAAATGTATTTCATCACTAACATGTAATATTCTCAAAACAGGGCCACTGAAAATCAAGGTATGATGTGTAAAAACAGTGCCTTTATGTTCCAAGCATTAAAAAAAATTAAATGATAGTTGTTGAATAATTACAGAAATACCGAAAATTTTATATAACTACTGTCACATTCCTGTTTCATATAATAGCAAAGTCAGTTTGGATATTACAATCAAATGCGTTGATTCAATTATTTAATCTAGTTCTCTTCTTTCTAATCTGCCCTGCTTTAAGTGATTTCATTTTGACAATCTAAAATGACGAAGTTCCTTGTGCTTCCAACTTTGCACTTCATTCAATACTTTCTTAGTAAGAACAACAGAACATAGTTAAACACATACATAACGCTCTTTAAAACTGCTACCTAGAAGAGAATACAGTGTAGCAGAAATGAACACAATGGTCTATACTTTAACTGTTGAAAATGCTGGAAAACAATTACTTTTGTGTTCTGCTTTATAATTTTTTCATTCTCTCTCTTGCCCAGCAAATTTAAGAGGGAAAAGTTAACCAACAGAAGAAACCTACCTGGTGGTCTTATCACCATCAGCCTATATCAGAGATTCTCAGGAGTTCCTTGATATATATTGTTCAAGAATAACTATAGAAACAGATGACCCCATTTGGTCCAAAGACCTAAATGATGGTGATTATCTCTGTTAGAGAGACGATATAATAGTGATATTTAGTTTTTAATTATTATTTCATTCGAACCTCCAGTGTATACCCACAAATAAAAAACATTTAATATTAAGAAAGTATGACTATTCTCAGTATCGAAAAACAGTATGTTTTTTATATCAGATAAGTATGACCTTGAAAAAGCAGCTGATCCAAATCATAATATGTAAAATCTATTTATGTAAATAATATAATATGCTTTTGTGTACTTCCACTTCAAGATTTACAAATTGGCTCACTATTTGTTCAATAAATTGGGGCATTAAATTTCATCAGTAAAAATTCATTTAAGAATCTAGTCACATAAATATGGAATTTGATAGTGAAAATGTGTGATATCAAAAAAACATAACACAATGACATCCTATAGGGGAGAGTACAAATATTTTTAAATATAAATAGCTAAGGTTTCTTTAAGATTTGCTTTTTCTTATTAGCAATATAATAACAGCTGAAAAGTCACTACTTGAAATACTGGTATAACAGAAACAAAGATGATGAAATCTGTATTTTCTTCTGCCTTCAATCATAACCTGTGTTCTAAATGATTCAGTCATAAGCACAAGATACCATGTACTTCATTGATTTAATTTACTTTTTGTGGGGTATTGTATACAATAACTTTGTAAGATTCATTGGCCATTTTAAATCCAGACAGCCTGCAAATTGCCTGAATACCAGAGGGAATGAATGTAAAGAAAAAAACTGTAGCTAAATATTGAGTTACTCTTTATGGTATGCAAGGTACAAAACAATATTGGCAACAGCACAAATATTTCAAATAAAAATAGCTTGATGTTGAAAAAGGGAAAAACTGAAAAAAATTGTAGTAGTTATGAGTTCATTAACAATAATTCTCTTGCAAAATCATTTCCTTTAACAAGACCAGAAAGAAACAATGAACAAAGGAAATATTGAACTAACAAGCAATATATTTCAAGAAGATTTGTAAATGCTCTGTATATGAGCCGGGGGAGCTTAGACGTTGTGCTCCTCTAAAAAGAAAAATGTTTTTTTTTTTATGTGACAAAATTTTGTCTGGAATCTTGCTTGTTCAGAACAAGAAGCATTATAGTTGAAAGACTGTTTAAGAAAGAATTTTCATACTGATCGCCTATAAAACAGAAACATCAATTCAACTGTTAGTAACAGAAAACCCTGCTATCAAGAATTATTTTTTGACAGCAAACTGCAGATACAAATCTTGTCATTACAACCACTCTATTTCTTCTCCTGAATGACAAGCCTTTCAAGCCTTAACTTTTATCTCACACCACTACGCAGATGACGTTGTTTGTCTTTAGTGTTGCTCTCCCCCTTCTTTAGTACTTTCCAGTGATAACTCAGCAAAATCAACTAGGCACTTACCATTACATGACAAGAGCTAACTTGAGTAACACTTCATTTAATGAATTCAGCCCTATGTTTTTGTTATTACTTATGAATAAATTCTAAATTCCTCATAATATTGCAAAACTATACACACAGACCTATATTTCACTTGTAAACAAGTCAGGAACTATCTAGTACCTACCATATTATTTGCTTATAATGTTTCATTTTTTGTGTCACTTCTGTTTCAGGAATTCTTATACTATCTATGGATGACAGTAAAACCCTTCATAATGGCCCCAAAATCAATTATCTTTTAAAAGTCATATTCCTCAATTTTTCCACTCACTTTCATTCTACAATGAACTCTGTTAACAAATGCTTTACTGAGAAACAGTAAAAGCTCTTGTAATGCAGATGATGCAGATAGCACTTTATAGACAGTTTAAGTGCTTTTACAGCATTGCTCTGTATGTGCGATTTATATATTCTAGATAGGAGGCTGAAATGGATGGTAGGTGTTGCTCACTATAGAATGCCATTCAGGAGTATGATCTGTGGAATATCTGTCAATCAGTGTTCCAACTAATAATATGGTAGGTGATACACATTGCTTAGAACTTGTGACAAACTGACAAACCATTTATGAAAAAAGTGATCCATTCCTTAAACACTTAGCTGTGTACATATATGACGAGGCAGTCAATGGAAAAACTTTGTCTAGGTGATTTTATGATGGAGGTCTTGTACAATCAATAAAACAGTTTCGGAATTTCTAATTTCTAATTTTATTACATATTTAAAATATATTATTCAGATATAAAGATAGTTGTTAAATTAATAGATTCTGTTAAGAAAGTAAGTATGTAGATATCCGTATGTAAAGGTAGTAAGAAAATGTGTCACAGTTTACTGCAAGGAAATACTCTTTCAGTGCCCACAGGAAAACTGAAAGGAAAAATTGTGGGGTTTTTTTCATTGTTAGCAGGATCACATATGTTGAACTCAGTACTATTAGAAATATTGGAAAAGGAGATCTCTGACTAACACTGTTCTTTAATAAAGAGAGAACAGTATAAAACAATAAGGTGCCAATGTTTTCAAAATACATTTTGCAGCAGAAGATAGGAAAAACAGACAATTCCCAATAATTATGTGAATAATTCCTTGTAGCAGACAGCCTCTTAGTTTGCCATTAAAAAAGGCATAATGATTCAACAGCAAGCTGAATTAGGTTAGAAATAAGACATATTGTAGTCAGTGTGATACAGGCGGGGGATTGAAACTTTCTGATGAAGCTGAAAAGGCATTGATGTTTTCAGAATGAAAGATGTAAGATAATGAGTTCAACTTTCCTACTCCCTAAAAATTCATATTTCAGTCTGTATAAAGAGACACAAAAGAAAAAAAAAGAAAATCTAGAATGCAACTATTCTGCAACTATTTTATTTCTGGGAAGGAACAAAAAGAAAATCTATAATGGAACTATTTTATTTCTGGAAAGGAAAAAAAAAAGGAATTTCTAACAGCCCAAGAAAATATTTTCCCAGAAATTTCTTTCTCAGAATTTCAAACTTTGTGTTTTGCTCTTACTTGAAATGAACTGAAATGTTGAAAACTTTTGCAGAATAGAAAGTCCATGCTTGGAACAGTTTGGTTTTCCTAGTGCTACTGTCGAAACTGGAAGATATGCTTTATGAAATATACCTAGACAAAAATGAAATAGAAATGTACATGCAGAACGTTGTTGCCACATAATACAGGTACCTGAAAACC
>JAWLRI010000618.1:1470311-1481543 GCA_034781795.1 Crypturellus tataupa
ACAGGCTGCCCACAGAGGTTGTGGAGTCTCCTTCTCTGGAGATCTTCAAGACCCGCTTGGATGCAGCCCTGTGCCACATGCTGTAAGTGGCCCTGCGTGTGCAGGGGGTTGGACTAGATGGCCTCCAGAGGTCCCTTCTAACCTTAGGCATTCTGTGATTCTATGTGAGGGTGAGGAAACAGTTTTAGCTTTCAAATCTACAAATGATAATCTTCATCTAGGGTCCTATTTTCCCATGTAGTAGAGACAAGGTTGCTGTAAAAACAATAATGAAAACAAAAAAAAAAAGTGTACAATCCTTAAAAGAGCAGAGAAATAAGATACATTTTTGCATACTAAAAAAATTCACAGCAGTAATCTCTAGCAATTCTGTTCTCCTGATACATCTGGTAGCTGGCTGATAAAGCTCTTACTCCTCCAGTTTTGTGGCTTTGGAAAGGTTTCCTCTTATGCATGAATATATGCCCTGTCCTTACCAGTGACAAGGACAAATGCTAATGACTCCCCAGTGCTACCAACAACAGTGACAAGGCACATTAGTCTAGGTTCAAAGACTTTTATTCAACTTTACTTGCTTAATCTCCAGATTTTATTTTCCCAGCCCAAGGAGGATTATACTTGACCATGCCTGTTGATACTCTCAATTTCATGTTCCTCAGAATGACAGTGAAATGCAAAGAACTGCAATATAGTAATAAGGTTGGAGATATTGGCTTATTTATCATGTCACATTAAAAACCTCAAGCTGACAGAAGGTGATTCTATTCATCTTTTTCCCAAGCTCAAAAAAATAGAAGATTTCTAATAGTTTATCTTTATGAGGCTATATTGAAGTCAAATTGGTCATATACTACTTTATTCCTTGAGATGTAGCAATAAGGTACACAATTCAATGAAAGACTTTCATTTTAATACAATAATGGGCAGCAAATCAATGATTGCCAACAGAGACTTAATTGTCAACTAACAACCCAAGGTTCTGCTCTCAGCTATTAACTCCCAATATTTTGGGAAGAGGAACTGAATAACATTTCCATTTTTCTTCATATGAGGTATAAAAGTGACTGGATATTTCTGGAAGATGCCGGAATGCTACTGCCGGTAGTATTTCATGTCATAGTCCACAATGCAAGCTCATAATCCAATTTGATACTGAAAGTAAAAGCTGTAAAAGGTTAATGATTTGAGTTTATTATCTGATGTCTCTAATTAGAACAAAAAAAAAAAGTTTAGGAGTAATTCATGAAACATTATGTATTCTTCAAGCATAACTTAGGTCAAATACAACTGCCAAGTATAAATTGTTTTGATGTAGTTCTGCTTTGTTTGCTTGTTTCAATCAAAAATAGCCCTGGTAGTATCTCAATTGCAAGTGTAAGCTTTCTGAATCCTTAGTACACCAGACGCCAAGCGATGTCCATTCGTAAATGTTCAGAACTGTATCCGGTCCAACTAGTATGTATAGCTCAATGCAAGGTGAATTAGTTTCTAGAAAGTTGAGTTTTTTACAATTTGGTAGATATTTTCAAGGTCCAACTCGCACACAGTGGCTGAATCAGTGCCATAGAAATCATGTGAACTTGTGAACTTGCACTGTCCCTTTAAAAAAACAAACAAAACAACAACAACAACAACACACAATTATTAAACCAAACAGCTAAGAAGCATGTACAATTCTCTTGAGTTGTACCAATCAAACCTCTCCAAAGACCAGGGCTAATCATCACCTATAGAGCTGTTCAGAGAAAAGAAAAGAAGTGTTCCGTTGTATATCTAACATATATCAAAAGTGATGGTGTTAGGTGTTTAAATAATTTGCTTAGAAGCAAAAGAATTGTGGGTTGTTTCTTGCTCTCTCTAGCATTTTTCATTATATATTAGTAGAATAATTTTTGCCGATAATCTTGGAAGAGAAAACAGTGAGTAAGCATCAAGTGCAACGTCTACAGACAAGAAGCTTGAGGATATGGAAACATAATACACTGAAACTCCTAGCTAAGTTATGATCTGAACTGAGTAGTTCAAGACAGACTTTATGGAGAAGAGGGTGCCCTTGGCTGTACCTGGTCCTCATGTCTGGATAAGGGATCACTTGAAGTCTGGAGGACCAGCTGTAATCTTGATTACAGTAATTGACATTAATACAATTATGCCATCCTGTACTCATTAAAAGAATTTGCCTGTGTAGACTGAGGGCATCATTAAGAGTGAATAGGGCTTCTAAAATATGAATTCTTTTAGCTGTCCTATAAAAGTCAAAACCTTTTTCATCTTTTTCACACTTTTCAGGTAGACACTGATGGCAAACTGACTGAAAGAATATTTTTTATGAGAAAAAACAGTGTACAGTTAATGTCAATTAATAGACAACTGATGGACAGTGCTAGTTTTAGACATAAAAAAATAGATTCAATTTCACAGAAGATGTGAAAAGCTGAACTATACAGTGATCTTCTCCTGCTACAGTTATTCTTACACAGTATATGCAGGAAAGTGAAAAAAATTCAAATACTGCAGTCAAAGCTGTTAAAAGCACTACTTCAGCAGGTTTTTTTTTTTTTTTCCTCCTGACCTTTGGATTCTATTTTATTGTAGACATTCTAGTTTTAATATTGTCCAGAAGATACTTTATCACATATGATTTACAGTTGATTTTAAAACTCATTTTTTCATGAGTAACAACAGAGATAATGAAGTTAATGATATTTCTGAGGTCTCTACTGACTGTGAGAGCATACTGTAGTCCTTCCTTCAGCAAACATTTTAATATTGTATCCTTTTCTTACAAGATTCTTTTCATGATACCTTGAAGAAAATAATACTTTTCAGAAAGTCCTGTCGAAACTGGATGAAAGATGCTGATGGTCCAAACATTATGCTCATGAAGGCATGTGCATACAGGCAGTGCAAGTAATTAAGCCTCTCAAGTGAACTCACAAATATCATATAGTAAGTATTGCAAAATAAATAATTTACTAAATTATTTACTAAATAGAAGTATGGGTGGCATACCTGTATCTATGGATATCTTGAATATAAATATTTGCAACAAATTATGTTGCTCTAACCCCACATAGAAATTCCAGTGATATCATGTCAGCATCCTGCAAAGCTCCGCCTTCCTGCAATATAATAACACAGTAAAAATGTGTTAGAAATGATCCACGATATCCCTTTGACTGATAGTTTTAAGAATAAAGAGCAGGAAGTGCTCTGTGAAGACAGGAATAATTCTTCAACAGTCATATCTTTATTTATTTTTTTTTTTAGTGGAGGTTGTATTAGGATTAAGTAGCTAGAACAGGCATCCACCTATAAATAATAACATAGGAACTTTGTACTCCTTGCTTATTGTCTGAAAGGTAAATTGCAATAATATTTTTGATCTTGTTTCCATACATTTTGTTGCATTACCCTTTCTCCCACATTGCTGTTCCCTCAGAACTTTGGATCTTCCCAAAGTTCTTTGAACCGTCTAAGCAGTTTTATTTTCCTCTAGGTAAAAGGAGAGGGATATGTTTAAATTTTAGTATCTTTCACTCCGTAAAAAATAAGTGTTATTTGCAAGGGATATTTATCAATGGAATTATAGTCTTGAAACATACCTATGTGGTCTAACTCTCTTCAAGACTTCTTACTGGATTAAATATTGTTAGGAAGTAGATCCTTCAAAGAAGATCAGAGACCAGGGCACCAACAATTTAAGGAAGTCTTTAAGGATGTCATCTAGGGTAAAGGAAAGCTTTCAAAAGAGTTCTGAATAGAAATGAAAGGGCCTTATCATCCTATGATTCATGCTCCAGTGAAAGCTTCTCTTGCTTTAAGGCAGTGGTTCAAAGATGTTCCACTTCCTACTCCCTGATGGCATCACAGATTTGATCTTTCTACAGTTTTTATTCTATGCATATAGTTTGCATATATTCTTAGTCTGGAGAGTGTCACTGTAAACTTGCATTTACCTATTTATCTTCCAGTGCCTGAAGGTTGTTTCTCACTATCCACATCACTTTTTGGCATCTACTGGTCTGTATACAAACTTGAAATTAATAAATACTCTATTTACTGCATTTCTTTCATCATGACTGTAGTACAGTTTCTTCTTTACTTTTATTTTTCTGAGTTAAGTTATGAATTCTAAGTCTTCTGAGCAAGCTTTAAATATCCTGCAGTTCATCATCAGTTATTGTCAGAAATAAGCCTTGTTTCCAAACTCTTTTTTACTATCACCCACTGCTTAGGACACAGAACTGTGTGTTGTCCACACCCTTCTGCCTCTCCATTCCATCTTTTGCACAGGCTTTAACTGCACTTTTCCTTTGTACTCAGGATTTTTTTTAGGTTGCTTTGCTACTCCCTAACTGTAAGTGCCATAGTTTTTCTAAAGTCCATTCCTTGACTATGTTTCACACATAGGAACTGGAAGTGCTTCCTATTTCTTGGATATATGTCTCAGGCCCTGTTCAGCTTGGTGAGACATTGTCGTGCAAAGGACATGCCACTCCTCAAGCCTTGGCTTGTAGGGGCAGAAAACCTGAATATGTAAACCAAAAGCAAGCTGTGAGGTGCTCTGAGTACTTGAATGATGAACCTGACTCACATTCTGGAAATTATTTCTGTATTTTTTTCTTTTTTTTTCTTTTTTAGTCCCATACAGTAGAAAATTATAATTATCTTCTGGGTCTATCTGTTTTTATGCTTCAGGGAAGACTGAAGGGACAGCTACAGTTTTTAAATATCTAGTAACTATCTTTACTATTTATTCATCAGACAAGTGTCTTGTAGAGTCTGACAGAGATCTTTGTGAAATATTCTTTTTTGCCCCATATACTAACTCATTTTAGGAAAAGACTGATTTATTTATCAATATTCAAACACTTGGTATTGATTTTTGATGACATATAATTTTACTGGAATCTGATTCTTATCATGGGAATGAAGTTCACATCTTAAAGCATTCTACTTTGTTACAAGCATTTTCAAAATGATGTTATTTTTGTGGGCTGTAATGTCTATCATACGTGACAGTTCATAGTATAGACTTTATTGTAATTAATCAGGATAACGTCTCTTCTAAAATAACAAAAATTTCTAGGAAGAAGTGAGTTAAGTGATTTCACTGTCATCTGTACAGAATATCAAAGAAGTTATTCTACATTATTCCTGGTACGCAGCAATGATGAGTTAAAATTCTGCATGCCACTTTGTGAGCAGGATTGTTGCTGTCTGTGATGTTAAAAGCTTGATAGATGATGTGGGCTATATTAGTTGATATGTTGCAGATGGTTACCCATAATCCCCAAACATCAGGGTAATCTGTGTTGACAGAACTTCCAGTGTAGACACTACAGCCTGTTCAAACTTCTCATTCAGCCCTCTATGCACTACCTTTCAGCAATAATTGTAGACCTTTTGAGCATGTATGAATACACAGAATATTTATAGGCACTCAAGGAGTAAGGGTGATTTGTTTCAGTCACACAGGAGGAACAGCTCTGCTCAGTAAGATTTCTTATCCCTGTAATAAAGTGGTAGGCTAAAGCATAATTCAATACAAAACTCAAAAGTCTCAAATCTTCTTCATTAGGCAGGTAACAGCATCAGAAAACATGTAACAGACTTTATCAAACACTGACATTCTCTCTTTTGAAAGTAAACACTTCTACTAAAAAGGGAGAACTGCTAAAGCGCAAATAAAGATCCTACTTCAGATCTACATCAGGATAAAAAGGCAGGCTGCTGTTTGGGACACCAATATCCAAACTCAGTTTCACTGTTCTATAATGACTTCCCTTTCCACTGTAAGCATTCAAAATGTCTATAGATCTACAAACAATTTTTGAGCAGTGCTACTGTTTTCCTTCACTTCTTTAAACACAACGTTACTCCTAGGTAAAAAAGTTTATAGTAGCATTTTTATTTACATGGTTAATAATACTTACATTATATTTCAATACACAGCAGCACCTTTTTTAAAAATAATGAGTGCACTCAGACCACAGAATATTAAAATCTGAAATTTCTCCCTTGTTAATTCAAAACAGGAATAAAAGTTTCAGTAATGTTCTACGGTATGGGAGTTCACAAGGTATTTTAAGAGAATTCTAGAACAATTTCAAGTGTAATACTGATTTTTTTTCTGTTTTTCCAATCAGTGGTGTACGTTTATATTCTTCAAAATATTTCAACAAAAACTAACAAAAGCTTCCAGCTGGTATATATTAGTTCCCCTAGCTCACTCTCCCTAGCTGAAAGGTGCAATGCTTGAGGGGACTGGAGGGTTGAATTTACTTTAACTGCCTTTCAGGTAAAAAGTAGGAAAAAAAATAATTTCTTAGTAAGTAGCACAGCCTTAGGGACCTTCAGAATCACAGCTGTGTGTGCAGCTTGACAGGAACTCAGGAGCTCATGCATATGCAAAAAAAAATCATACAGTCTTGTTTTCTTAAGAAATGTTCAGTGTTTTGGCACTGGCCAATCCAAACAAATCACTGACCTTCTCTTTTGTTCAGGAGTATTATTTATAAATGAACGTCTGTTTTCTGTGAGATTCTACAGTTCCGATGAAAAGATTAATAAACCAAACCTATAAAATGTAAACTACTTGATAGTAGAATAATCTTGCCTATTTTCACTCTATTTCATTATTCATCAATGTCTGTTTATTAAGATTTTCAAGGGAAATGATCTTTGAATAGCTCATCAAGTAAAACTATTGCATAGACTTCTTGCTGAAGCAAGTAGAACTCATACACAGCCCTGCTAAACCCAAGGAAAGATAAAATTCTGTAGTAGATGGGCAGACACTTGTCTTGTTTGAAGATAATGGCTTAAAAAGAAAGAGAGACCATTTTCATCTTCTGTTATGAATAGTTCTGAGTAGTTCTGGTTATTATGCTACAGCACGAAATTGTGTCTCATGGACGTATCACATTCATGGCAATATTTTGAGTAGGTTCTCCTTGAGTTTGTCCAGAAGTGTCAATAATTCTTTTTTACTATAGAATTTTATAAATTCCAACAGTGGAATCTTTGAATCAATTATTCCTAAGAATTCAATGCATATTCAATGCATATTCTTCTGCTTTGTATATGTATTAGTTTTCTTTTTACAGCCGTATATTGAGACTTTACGTTTGTACTTTCTAAATAGTACAAGGTTTGCTAGGCACCCACATTAGCGCAATTAATTGTAAGTCCTCTGAGACCAAAAAACCCTAAAAACTTCCTTCTTTTTCCCCTAAATCTGATTCTTGCACTTAGAGAATGCTTTTAGTTTTAGCAGGTTTATCATGAGCTCTCCTCCCTTGCCTCAGAGTCCACTCTCACAGCACCGCATCACAGCTTTTTCCTGCGGAGTCAGGGTATCTGGGAAAGCTCTGGAGCTGCACAGACAAGGAACACCACGGAAAGTGATGATGGTGGAGCTAAAAAGTGCATGGGAAGGTTAAACTCCCCCTAGCTTTACCCTTGTGCTATTCTTGATAGAAGAGCTGTCTAGCAGAGGCAGCAGCTTTGGCTGTTCAGTGCATTAGGAAGGAATGGGTTGCAACTCCTAGGACGTGTGGCAGGAGGGCACCTCTCTGCATCTTACAAAACCCAGCTTCAGTGGGTAGGAAGCTGATTAGGAGCCTCAAAGGATCTCTGAGAAGGTGGGTTATATTTATTTTAAGTTACTGAGGGGAAAGAGATTTAAAAAGTTTGAACTGTCACACATACATCAGGCAGTAATCCCAACTGTTACGACTAGTAAAGGGAGAAAGACTTGGAATTGCACAATGTTCCAGTAATTCAGCAACAAGCTGAATTACTGCTGCATAAAAATTAAGCAAATACTGACTTTGCAATTGCATGGGTACAAAAGAACAACTGAAAACTGGTGTTACAATATTACCTGCATAAAATCCAAATAATCTCAAACACCAAGTTGAAGAGTTTGAAGCCTATTTAATAATAGTGTAGAGGTCTCTCAAGAAATGAAAATTAGATGTCGACTCAGAGAAAATTAGATGCCGACCCAGAGCTTACAGATAAGGTACGGTATATATATAAAATTCAGCTGAGAGTGATCAATGATTTGGGGACATTAATTCTAGGACCTAGACATTCACAACAAGAATATAAAACCTCTCAGTATCCTTTTGTTTTATCTCTGGAAGGGGATGAAATTGTTTATATCTCAACTGTCTTCCAATGACGTTCACAAATCAATACTATAAAAGGTGAACTAAAGTCTGGCTTCTCACTTTCCTCCCATTGCCACTCATTGGGCAGAGATAATATTAGCAAATGTGCAGTAAAGCTGCAGCAAATTAGTAAATTTTGGAAGCAAGAGAAGAAATGTAAACTGAACTTTTAGGGCTGATGGAAAGCACCACAGGTCTCCTTATGGAGAGTAACGCTAATGGTAAAACTGTCTCTTGTAAGCAGTGTAAGGAACCAGTCACAGAAGGCAGGTTCCTCTCGCTGAGGGATTCACCCAGAACTATATGCACTTTGCTTTTGCTGTAATGAGCATGGTCAAGGCTATAATGCCAAAATTTAGCTGTAGTAGCTCTCTCTTTAGTAATAAAAAACAGAAGCCTATAAATTTGTCGTAGGACATCCAGTTTATTGCTCGCATGCAACTCTTCTATTTTGACTTTAAGATGACAGATTTTAGAAGGAACAGAAAAATTTAATATCCTTCAAATTCTTAAAAAAAATAAAAGAATAACAGCAATAAAATTGTCCTTCCCTTGCCTCCAACAAATGTTATGGCAATGTAACAACGTATCATTAAGTAGAAAATAATCTGCTATATATTACTATATGGAAATAAGGGCCTTTGCTACAAAATAGTTTCTGAGAAACACTGTATATCTAAGAATCTAAAATAGTTAAGCAATCTCAGGAATAATACACAGATTTAAGATTAAAAATATCTATTTCTTTTTTTTTCCTGGATTCCTTTAAAAAAATAATGTAATTCCTTTTTCTAAACATGTCCTCGTCCGTTGAAGGTATTTATACATTACTCAAAAGAGCTTTGGTATTTATGGAGTCAGTCAATGCCTATTGGCATTGATATCTTGTGATCTGAGATAGACAAGTTTAATGCAATTTATTATTCAAACTTTGTAGAGTCTGTCAAGGGCAGTTGCCTCTCTAATTTTTCTTTTCAAGAACATCCATACAGAAATTTGTATACTAAATGATGAATTGAAGCACAAAAATATCCCTAATAGGCTTAGATGGTTGCATAGATCAGTCATGTGCAATTAAATGTTTCTAAACTATTTGTACAATTTAAAAATTCATTTCTCCTCTCCTATATACCAGTGACTGTCCATCTATCTCGACTTGCTATGTCGAAGGTATATATTAATTTTTCAGAAATACCACAAGGAGTATTACAAACTGAAAAAAAAATCCCTCCTTTTAACATCTACAAAAACATCAATTTGAAAGTAACGTTATGAAAATACATGAGAAGTTAGAAGGGTGTTGATTGTGAAATGAAAAGTATGTATTGTAGATAGTAACGGAAGACTGAATTTCACAAATTTACTTCTACCATTTCATATAATAAAACTTAATCTACTTCTCCTGTAATGAAAGCCAGAAGTACTGACTCTGTCCAACACACCAAAAATCCTCACATTTTGTGAAGAGTTAAACTATTTTCCCAGGTCATCAGCTACACTATGAGTTCCTAATGATCCACCAAAGAATTAATGCAGATGTAAATGAGGCAGAAGCAGAACAAGGAACCAGAAAAATCTATGTTGCATCCATATAGGAATAGCACAATGGGAGGGATTAATGGAGTGAAGTGAACCTTCAATTACATCTCACTTGGTAACAACAACAAAATCATCTTTAGGGTGCACTGGTCTACACAAATATTTTACAGAATTATGACTCATTTGATCATTAATCCTGAGGACCTGAGGAAGAAGGATTCCTTCATAAATATATCTTGGCCATCTGTGATTATTTTCACTCTAATACTGGAATTAACATGATCCAACAATTTGACCAACAAAGCTAGTACAGCATTGAAAGCAAGGAAATGAATTATTCTTCTGATATGGTTACCAGTTACCACCATTTCCTAGTCTAAGCACTCTAAAAATAAATATTCCTGGTAACTACAAAAGCTGGTGAATTTGATTAGAATAATTTGATCAGAATAAATTTTCTGTGGGGAAGGGATTATAAGCTGGAATAAAGATCAAAAAATAAAACTATGCATATTCCGCTTTTTGTCTTTTCAGTACTTAAAGCATTTGATTTCTTTGCCTCATGATTTAATAGTTATGTCTTAAGAAAAGAAATATAATCAGAAATTAAAATTGGTCCAATAGCTATATGAGTTTGCTATAAGCAAACACTGTGTACTTTTAAAATATTTTCTGTAAATTCTGTATATATATTTTGGTGTGTACATTCCATTAGTTTATTAGGCCTTTGTTGAGCGGTGTCCCCCAGGGGTCACTCCTTGGCCCAGTCCTGTTCAATTTGTTCAACAGCGACCTGGATGAAGGCACAGAGTGCTCACCCAGCAAGTCTGCAGATAATACAAAGCTGGGAGGAGTAGCTGACACCCCAGCGGGCTGTGCTGCCATCCAGAGGGACCTGGACAGCCTGGACAATTGGGCAGAGAGAAACCTCATGAAATTCAACAAGGCCAAGTGCATGGTCCTGCACCTGGGAAGAAATAACTTCGGACACCAGTACAGGCTGGGGACCGACCTCATCATGGTGGACGACAGGTTGACCATCCGGCAGCAGTGTGCCCTCGTGGCCAAGAAGACCAATGGGATCCTGGGGTGCATTAAGAGCAGCGTCTCCAGCAGGTTGAGGGAGGTGATCCTGCCCCTCTACTGAGCCCTACTGAGGCCACATCTGGAGTATTGTGTCCAGTTCTGGGGGCCCCCAGTACAAGAAGGATGTGGAGCTGCTGGAGAGAGTCCAGCGCAGGGCCACAACAAGGATCAGGAGTCTGGAACATCTGCCCTATGAAGAG
Source organism: Crypturellus tataupa (assembly GCA_034781795.1). Classification (NCBI taxonomy): domain Eukaryota; kingdom Metazoa; phylum Chordata; class Aves; order Tinamiformes; family Tinamidae; genus Crypturellus; species Crypturellus tataupa. The sequence continues at coordinate 1,481,320 of JAWLRI010000618.1, forward strand.
AGGCCTCAGGAGCTGGGCCTGTTCAGCCTGGAGAAGAGAAGGCTCAGAGGGGATCTAATTAGTGCCTATAAGTCCCTCAAGGAAGGCAGTGAGGAGGATGGAGCTGGTCTCTTTTCACTGGTGGTCAGTGACAGAACAAGAGGAAACGGCCACAAACTGAAGCATAAAAAGTTCCACAGGAACTTAAGGAAAAATTTCCTGACAGTGAGGGTGACAGAGCACTG
>JAWLRI010000618.1:1494846-1516135 GCA_034781795.1 Crypturellus tataupa
CTCTTAATGCACCCCAAGATCCCATTGGCCTTCTTGGCCACGAGGGCACACTGCTGCCTCATGGTCAACCTGTCGTCGACTTGAACTCATTCAGAAAAAATACAATCTGATATAGTCATGTGTAAAATTTTATACTTTAGAATAGAGTGCTTATACATGTGTAATGTAGGCCTGCATCTTGAAATTCACCGACAGAGAAAAAGAAGAGGTCCAAATGAATTGCAGCAAGTATACACACCTTGCACAATGGTTTAGTCTACTGACTAACATTTCAATCTTTAGTTAAAATGGTTATATTAGTTAAGTAAAAAGATGAGTATGTTGTACAGGAGGAGCAGATACCAGAATAATGCATATTGTTCTGATTTCCTTCAAGAAAGTATATGGAAAAAAGCAAGAGTATTGGAAGAGCTAGTACTGATCTGAGTGCTGAAAAGAAAACATTTAAAGAGTAGAGATTTAAAAAGCAGAGAAGTTCCCTGCAGGGAAGAATGATACCCGCTGCAGATTCCCTTTAGGGAACAGTTACTTGCCCAGGACTCGTCACATAAAACTACACTGCAAGTAGCTGGGCCAAGCACAGAATTTATTTCCAGTTTCACATATCAGAAGCCCTTGGGGAAATGTCTAAAGCTCACAATATCCTTTAAGTTGAGCTTCTGAGTCCATTTGGACGTGCTCCAGAGTAAGTTTGAAGGATGTTTCCGAAAGTGGGCATGAGTAAATCTGTCCTTGAGAAGTGTATGGAGGTAGTTTCTGCGTAGCTGTGTAGACACAGACATGTTAGACTTTAGGTCTTTTCAAGCACAACATATTAAAGTTTCTGAAAGGCTTCAGTGTGCATGTTTACTGTAGGATAAAGCTTACAGAGTTTATTTCCCAAGTTTATAACTGTTTTCAACCTACCCACAGCTGGAAGTAAAATTTAGGTTGCCTAAGAATCCTTATCTCTGTTTTCATGAAGAACTCCTATTATCCCTCTCGAATATTTTAGCTCAAGATTGCAAGAAACAATGCAAAAGCAAAAACTGCAGGATGGTTGCTATCAAAATAGCATAGTTGCAGTCATAACATCATCCACCAAAGATAATAGAATTTTGGAAGGTATACTGATATATACATGTAGAACATATAGAAAAAACATGCTAAGCTGTTAGGACTTTTGGCAGTAGAAGTTCGACCTTTGGTAATTTACATTCATTTCTTGTAGGCATATCTCTGAAAATTACTAGAAACAAAAAGTACTAACTGAAAATTTTCAGAGCTAGTAGAATTCTCGATGAAATATTTGGCAATATAAACAAGAAGCATGTTTGGAATATTACAATATGGATTTTGTTTAAAAATATTTTTAAGTTTTCCATGCAGTAAGTTTGCTAACTTGCAGCTTTATTACATATTTATTTTAAAGAACAGAAGGACAGAACGCAGAATTATGATTATTGTCAATAACATTTCATTCAAAAAAGAAATAGTATTTTAATAATGAAATTTGGGTAAATCTTCCAGAAATATTAGTTTTTCTTATCTGTTTTCTTTTAAAATTAAAAAAAAAATCTTATTTGCTAACATTAAAAAGCTTTCCTGAGAACTAATGCCATTATTATCTTCTCTACACAGCAGTCTGTGTTTTCTTTTGTCACCTAGTTTTATCACAGTGACAGACACACAAGAAGATACCTAAGAGTGAGACCACATGAGTTAGCAAAAGATCAGAAAAAGTTACCCCAGCCTCATTTACACACAGAAATGTGTGAGACGTTAGATGCTGTTTCTAACATAGCTGAGTCTTTGCTTCTTTTGGATACCAAAATATTTGTGTGTGTGTGTGTGTACATGTACTTGAAAATAGTTCAATGTTCTTAAGGCTGAACTGTGACTCTTAGCAGCATCCCACGAGGGCACAAAATGAAACTAGAACTCAAAAACCAGAGCTCTGGGAAACATTGTGTTTCAGGACAATGCTAACTCTTTGTGAAAACCTGGGAAAAGGCAAAATAAGTTTCCATTACCCATGCTTTTGGGACAACGTATAGCATGTGTCTTCACCACCTTTTGGCTATCCTTCCTGGAAAAGAATACTCATGTAGTCCAGAAGATCAAGTAGATTCTAGTAGCTTGTTTAATTCATGTTATATAGCTGGTAGAGAGAAGATGTGAATTCAGTTTGGGCAACTCAAACAATCTGTCCTACATAACCTAGCCAAAAGTAACTAATTTTTAGCAACACTCTATGAGGTAACATTGATGAATTTGGGGGGGAAAAAAAAGGCAAAATTATTTTTAGTAAGAAATAAAGGGTCTTTTTCCCCTAACTTCTTTCCATCTACAAATAACCAGGATTTGTTTAAACACTACAGTTTTAGGCTTTAAGTTTTCCACAAAGGGAAAAAAAAAAAAAAAGAATGCAAAAGCAAAAAACAAAAAATGTTCTAATCACTGGGATGTTCCTTAAAAGAATGTATGATTGCCTATCTCCCCCAGCTGTGTTTTAAGAGAAAAGATTAAACTATGCTATTTCTTTGCATAAAAAGTCTTAAAGATTAAAAAGGGAAAACAAGACTTTTCTGAACTGCTAAAGAAGCTAGTAGAGCTGAATTTATAACTCAACTGTATGTGTTGCTCCTTATTGGCCTTATTAGTAGATCTTATACAGCTACCACTTTTTTTTCCCAAGAGACTCAGTTTACCTACTCTAAATTTTTTCTTTGACACCCTTCAGAGTCTTTCTAAGACTGATAATTGAACACAAAGAATCTCTATTCTGGTCTTCAAAACACAGAGATGTCCTTCTGGAAGTCTTTGCACTGTTTTGGATCTATTTTACTTTTAAACTAAATATCAATTGGATAGGAACATACTAAGAATTTAGTTACAATCTAACTAAAATTAAGAGCCAAAATATCTTTTAAAATATGGGTTTTTTTTCTTAGGATCTTGCAAAGGACCATACATAGCCAGACTAGGGGAGCAAAAGACTCCAACCATGGTAACTGCTGGCTGCATGAGTTAATTTCACATTATTAGTCAATGAAGGAGTGATACCTGCATCATCCCAGTGTGTATAGCTAGCGAGTACCATTTATATGACCGTGGAGAGAATGTGTACAGTAATTTTTAAATCTTTAATTCTACCTTAGGATACTGTCTTGTGAAGCAGGCAGTGTCTTTTTCTCATGGAAGAAAACAACGTATACTTACTTCAGAATAGTAAGATTAGTCTAAATGTCTTGATTGATTTCTTGGCCATGACACTTCCTAAGTATGATGTAGTCTTTGCTGATCATAATAGAAAATCACATCCTTTCTTCAGTCTGAAAGGCAGAAAATAACTTGCCAGTTTGATGATCTATTCCTATGACACAGTGTTTGAACAGTAATAATGCTTTTCATGACTCATGCATCCTCATTTTCCTTTAAAATGATACCTTTCCTGTGTAAAATCACAGGTAAACATGCTTATTCAATGCCTATCAGCCTGACAGTTTGTTCAGGCTGTGGAAGATTGGTTCTGAAAGTTATTGAAATCTATGGCAGTTCCTTCTTTCACTTTATATACAAAATATAAAGACTGAAACAGAATTCAGAAGATCACTATATTTCATCACACTCTCTGACAAGAGAATTACAAAGACATAGCGGAATTTTTAGTTCCAAGTGACTTTCTTTCAGAAATATAAGTGTTAGGTAGGGTTATCTCACATGTATTGGATTTTGATCTATTTTGAGTTCCTCTGGACTAAAGATTAATATGCTATTTTCTCTAATTGAGTTAAAAGTCATATACTGTTTCTAGAGGCAGCATAGCTCAGTTTTGCAAAGCAGATTGCTTTTAAATCTCCACATATCCATGTTCTTTTTAGTATCTTCACTCACATATTTTAAACCTATAAATGTTTTTCTGTATCAGTCACTTACCCCTTCTAATCCAGGTATATCGAATAACTAAAATTCTCGGAACCTGACCCAAGGAATATGAAGTCAGACAAACAAGTCCAAAAAGCATTTACAAAATGTTTTTTGAGAACGATGCATCTTGCAGCTTAGATACATGCACATTCAAACTTTAATAACAGATAAAGAAAAATAGCCGTTTGCAATAACATCTGTATTTTTTCACATGTCAGTGTCATCTTATTATATGAGCAAAAACAATAGTCAATTTAGAAAGTAATCAAAAGGAACAGGTAGAAAAGTATGATTTAGAAGCCAGAAATATCCATGCCGATTGGAGAAATTTTCTTCTTTGGGAATCAGCTCATTTTTGTAGTGGGAAAAGAGGCAGAAATGATCTTACTTTGACAGAAAGCATATTTCCCTTGAAATCCAGAGGTATTGGAAAATAAACCAGATCAGAATCACTGTTTATGTGGTATCTCATGAAAGTGGAAAAGTTCCAATAATATTACAAATCTAAAAATATACTTAAATAATATCAGCTAAGTTCAGAGCAGAAATAATTTTGTACATAATGTTCATAACAAATGGTTAGGTAACACAATAACTTATTTTCATATCCTTAATTTTAATATGATTATAGTATATGATAATGTGTGTTAGTATGTAAGGAAACAAGAAACTGTAAAACAGACAAATTTAATATTAGTATAATTTAGTTAGGTAAAAAAGCTGAGTAGAGCTAGGAGTTGGGTGCAGACTTTTAGATCATATGCAGAAGCAAAAAGAAATCTGTATGTCATAATCAGGGACAATAAAGATTGTTTTATGGGAGACGGCATATTTTTCTTCTCTGGTTATTGGTCTTAAAATTTTTGTAGCTTTCACAATCCCTAGTCTCAAGTGTCATCACAGCAAATTCCATGGACTGCTCTACAAACAAATACAACAGAAAGGTACCTGTTCTGGGCCTTTCACTCCTTACTCTCCACCTTTCTAAAAGCTACTGGCAAACTTATCCACAAAAAAATTGTTCCAAGATAAGTAGGTGTGTGGCAATGTGAGGTGATGTGATGGCAGCAAGTGAACTCTATGGTATGCGAAACTTCTGCCCAGAGTTCTGTGTGGCTTCAAAGTGGTTCCCAAACTATTGCCAGGGGAGTGTGCAGTGCTCTGCTGGTAACTGTGTAACTCTACAAGTGGTTCAGAAACAAAAGGAGATTGAGCAGCCTCAGCATCTTTGAGAATTCAGAAGCTGATATCTGAAAATTTAATTATTTGACTGCAATAGTCAGGAATGGGGTAAGTTATCCACCACAGGATATCTACTCTAGGATACCCACACCTGAATGCACTACCCCTTTTGAAAAGCCTGATAGGTGGAAATAACATTGTTTTTTCTAGGAAGAAAAAGGAGAGGAAATTCAGCACTACAGAAAAGCTTGAAAGTAGCATTTATATATGGTGCAATTCAGAAGAGGTATGAATAATCTGTCATCTCCAGCCAATATCAATTAAACATTGTATTTTTAAATCCTTTTAAATAAGAACAGTCATGGAATAATTTCCATTATCCAGATGTTTGCTAGGGTTGCTAGATGGATTTTGCAGACACATTTGGAACTACTGTTGTTCAGCATTATGGCTTTCCATGATCACTTATTTGCTCATGACTAATTTAAAGCCTTTCTGCTCAGTCAAAAAGCAAGGATAATTGTGCTCCACCAGGATGCAAAACAAACATGAAGGAATGATGGAAGTTCACTTAACCTTTTTAGTTCCAAAGCATTAATGGCCTGTAGACTAAGCAAGAAATATGTACGTCAAGATAGATTATAATTCTTTTGTTTTTACATCATGAATGCAGCATTCACACAGTTAATTTTAATCCAGTCATTAGTCTATAACAGTGCTGATAACCAACAACATAAATTTGACTAGCCTTTAAATTCTCAGGGCTCTAAAATTTTACCTTTTTATTCCTTCAAGTCATTTTAGAGTTTCCTAAGCTTTGGATCTAGGTTTTGATGTTTATCATTTTCTGTTTTGTTCTGTTCTGGTTTTGTTTTTCTTAGTGTTTTTACTTTCACATATGTTCTGTGAAGCTTCTTATATGTCAGTTTGTATAGTGTTTTTTTTCTTTTTTTTTAAATTTATTTTGATTGGTTTTATTTTTAATTTATTGGTTTTAATTTATTTGATTGGTTACCTTTATGAGTGAAGATAATGACCACCTACTTATAAACAAGAAGAACTCTTTGGAGATGTCAGAGTCAGAAGCAGCCTTGGTTGCATGACCCTGAGATGGTAGAGTTGGGCATTCTGCATGAATTCTGCAGGGTAAGCAGCAGGATTACAATCAACATTTTCCCTATACTTAACTTAAGAAATAGAAGAAGAAAAGAAATCGGTCTTACTGAAAGCTGCATACAACCTGTTTATAAGAGATTATGTTCATTTACTTGAAAACATTGCTTGTTGGAGCACACAAACATCTATAGATAAATGGCAGATTACATAAAACTAATATAAACTCAGTTGCAGTAATGTCAAGAAAAAAAAATGAGCAAAATGAATGGAATTATGTTAAAAAGAAATTCAGTTATTACTTCATACTTTCCAATACTGTTTCTTTTGATTTTGACATTAACAGAATGTAATGGACTAAGCTCCTAGAGCCAAGTGGTACCACTTGAATTCAGTTGCAGTTCCTCAGTGTAAGGGAATTTGAGTGACACATATAAAAATAATGCAAAAATCATGTTGAATAACATGAAAGATGAGCTTGGTCTTTAGAAAGAGTTTTTCTGAAGAAAATGGTGAGATAGACATGATTTGATGAAACAAATTTTCCCAGTCTTACCTAAGAAGGAGTAAATGTTCAAAAGAATAAATGTGAGATGCAAAGAATCTCATTAAGTTCAAGGGAAAACTTGGCCCAAACCAATAAGATGGAAACAATAATTTACTTAACCATTTTTTACATGAGTTTTCACCCATAGTGTTTCTTAGCACTAAGCTAAGCGCTTAGCACTTAACTAAAATAGTTGAGGTATAATATTCCTACTGTTTAACCCACTCCATGAAACACAAAAACTTCAAGAGCAACTCTTTGCAAAACGTACTACCCACACTCAGGATGCAATTATACTCCTTTAAATCACGGTATTTATTCAAAAGTGAGATTTTAGAACTTGACTAGTTACATCTGTTTGTCTATGTACTCCTGAAGAAGCCCTAAGAAGAGCCTACAGTAGAAGTTAAGCTGTCTGTTGTATCCTGGATAGAGCCAAGAACCAGAATTTGTAGCATCTCTTTGCAGCAGTTGTTACAGCAAATGAGGGGTGGACTTTCTCAGGTGTCTTGATTAACCTAATTAAATTTATTCTTCAAGTTAGTGTTGTTATTTTTGGCAGCTTCTTTGTCCCCATGAGAGATGTCATTTTACCACAAGATCTAACATCGCTTAATTAAATGGTCAGAATAAGTGTAGCCATTGTATTACTGATCATCTTTCTTTAACTAGGCTGCATTGTTCTTGCTGAGCTGGCTGTAGAAGGAGCACTTGCTCAGAGAAATTAAGTCCTGATAAGAAATCCTATGTAAAACTACAAGTGAAACCTTTCACCATGTGTCAGATGTTCCATAACTACTGCCTTGTTTTATTTTGAATGATTTTACCTGACAGGTAAAATTCAGGAGAAAAGTGCTTGTAGATGAGTGTATGGGTGTGCATGGTAGAGAAAGAAAATTAAATAAATAAATAAATAAATAAAGAGACATTTGTATCTCCATCAGAATCATAAGTCTTAGAAAACTTTCCTCTAGATTTTCTTAAGTTTCAGAAGATTTGGGTAAGCATTCAGGCATTACAGGGAATGACATTTGAAATTTTCATGTCTTATCTTTTGAATTTGTAAAATATTTGAATCTCTTGTTTTTCTGTAGTTCTACTTAAAACAAAGAGTCTTTGTAGGCATCATCTTCACTTTCTTTAAAAAAAATTAAAAATTTAATTTATACCTTGGGTTGCAAAGTATACTGAAACAGAGGTCAAAATGTGGTTATAAAACTTTATGCAAAAGTAAAAGTGGCATTTATAATATATAATTTCCATGCTTTCCATTTCTTAGAAAATGAGAGTGTTTTTTCTAGACATGCCCTAAGATGAATGCGTTTATCAACAAGTAGAATGTTTTAGAGTGAATTGGTTGACAGAGACGTGGTAAGTAGAGGACATTTGAGAAGGACCTTCTAGAAAGTATTAATGCAAAGCAATTAGCTGCGTTTAAAAGTTTTTTAAAACCTTTATAAGTATAGATTTAGAAGTCCTGAGATGCAGTACGAGTAATTTTGAAGCTCTTTTACTGCTTAGTAAATCATTTATAGAGGCAGCTCTAATAAAAAATCCTCTTACTAAATAACATAAAATATATTGATTACAAAATACTTTGCCCTTCTTTAAATTTACACAGATCCAGTAAAAACTTCACTTAATACAACTGCTGTTGAGTAATAGCTTTTATTCTGAATCTATAAGCTTTGCAGAATTTGGGAATGTGAAAAGAAGGATGAAATGGGCAATATTTTTGCAGTGGTAGAAAATTTCAAAAAGTAAAAATCTCAGAAGAAAGAATAGTTATTTAAGAGTAAGGAAAACTACATTTAAGAAAATAAAGCAATAAGAAGAGGGAGCATTGCTGAAGTTGGAATGCTGTTTTCCGAGAATTATCTTCAGATGTTTAACCCATCTCTTATATTTAGCCATGTGTAGGTATGTCATATTCAGTTCTGATCATTATCAGTTAAAAATTTTATAATTAAAAAAAAAAAAAAAAAAGAAATGAAACACTATTTTATGTGTATTTAGTGGGCTGGATATTGTATCTTTCAATTATTAACCAAAATTTACAACCTTTGAACCAGCAGTTGACTATCTTCCATATTATATCTCCCATAAGACATTGAGGTAGAAACTCTTTTGAATCTTTCTTTCAAAATGGAAAAGAAAAATTCAGATATGTAATCTATAAGTGAAAAATGTTGGACTTACTCTTTTTATTATAGCCTACCGTGTTCTAGGGGAGTCAGTGGCAGAGAGCTTAGTGAGGTAATCCAAATTGTAAGCTTTCCCATTGATTCATCTTTCAGGTAAGACTATGACATAATCAGGTAATTATGGAGAACTAAAAACTATTCCCTACACAAAATTCTGCACTGCTATTGTATTGATCTCTGGAAAATGCTTTTTAAGTAAATAAATTGAGCATTGAGTAGAAGACAACTGAAGACTTTTATTTTCACTTGCCTGAAAAGAAGCTCTAATTCATATAGGAGCCAATATAGAGTTTAATACTCTTTCAATGTGAGCTCCAACAATAAACCAGTTCCATAATAGACAGAGGATGTAAACTGACAGGGATTCATATCATATTTCTATCATATTTCATCATATTTCTCCCACTAGGGAGGATAAAACTAATAAGACTGAAATGATTTGGAGATACAATTCAGAACTGAACTCCTTCCTGATGGTACTTATGATGAGGTTTTATTATAATTCTCATTCTAAAGAAACGAAACAAAAATATAAGAAGATAAAAGAAAAAAATAAGGTAGAAAAACCTCACTGTCATTGAGAAATAAAAGAGGTGGTTGACAAATGCTGCTGATTTTAATGAAGAAAATGACATACATGCTATATTTTTTAAAGAAGAAAACCTAAATAATCAGGGTTTAAAATGGAAAAAATATTTAAATTCCTCAGTCTTCTGGGAAAACTTGATATTCTGCTTCTAAAGAAGCCTCAGCATATGAACTGGACACATATTTTGATTGCAGTCTCTCTCTGGAACCAGCATAACTCCTCTCTTTCCTGTAGATAGATTTAGATATGCAAGAATTGCCAGGGAGATTTGAATTTTCCAGTAATAATATAGCCCCGAAGAAAAAGTATAATCTCTTTGTACTCCTTTTGTAATTCAGTATAGGGAACCTCTATTGTGCATTATCTGAACTTTTCTAATTTAATCCAATGAAAAAGACGACAAACAGCTGTGCAGTAGAGGAAGGCAAAAAATGCCACTGTAAAACTTCCTTCATCTTTAGATATCTTTGGTTTGAATGACATTTAAGTTTCATCTAATTTTTACCTAATCATTCTACTAATCTATTAAATTCATTAATTTAATTTTGTCCACCACTGTAGAGATGTCCTGAAGTTTTGTGTTTTCTCCCTCAGGAAATGGGGCAAATTTTTAAGCTATCATCTTTGTCATTGTCTACAATTTCAACTGGGCACCCTGGGTAATGAAAAGTACAGTTCTGTGCCTGTTTTGTTTGTTTGTTTGTTTGTTTTTGTTTTTGTCAAAACAGTAAAATGCTGATGATCAGGGACATGGCAAAGTATTTGTCTTTATTTTTTAAAGTCTATTAATTATTCACTATTTCTTGGGATATCTAATGATGTATAGCCTTTCATACAGCATGAGCTCTGTGATTCTGTCTAAGCTTTCACTGTGCTTTTAAAACTCAAACAAAAGTGCCGACAGTGTAAGAGACTTCGAACTCCGCAGTCATTTGCTTTAACTTGTTGATTTAAGCTTGCAGACGTCTAACTTAATTGGGTTCTCTGAAATACAGAGATTAATGCAAACATATTAACTCTCTTCCCTGTGCTACTGGGCTTCCTAGCATTTCTGCTGGAACTCATCTCTGAACATGCAAACATTAAGAACAAATTATTATGGCTAAACATTTCAGCCATCCAAAACAGTGAATCAGTAACTCAAATTCTCTTCAACTGAGGGTTTTAAAAACAGGGAGGAAAGCAGCTTTTTTGTGTGTGTGCAGAGTGTGCAGTATTAATTCATCAACACTGATTACCACAGCTTGGCCTCTTGTTTATGTTCGTTAATTAACGTAGTTTCTAATGAGCAATGGCCCAAGTACCCTCACTGAGAAGGAAGGCTGGAAAATGTCAGATAACTAAACTGGGCTGCTTTCTCACTTGTGCGTGCGGGGGCTCTTTCTCATTGGAAAAATCACGGCCAATTCTGTTCTGGAAACAGAAAGGAGCAGTGTTGTCTGCATGGACTTTTATCTGCAGGGCCCCCTGGCTCTCGGTGTCGGGAAACATCAATGGAGGGAACATCTTTTAGTGAGAGTAATCATCATCATCATCATCATCATCATGAAGTGCTTATCAGAAAGGAAGACAAAATGCAATTAGGCTGGATTTACAATCGGACCAATAATTACTATTCATATGTCTCAGCTGTATGGAAAATGCAGGCTTCTGAACTGTGACTTTTTTGTTTAAATGTGGGGCTTTTTTTCCTGTCTTTCTTGCTCTCTTTTTCTTTTAAACGTTTATAAAATATGTCAGTCATGATGTGGCACAGCTGAATAATTGTCATAGAGTCAAATGCTTGCAGATGGTTAATGGAAACAGAGAATTAAATGAACAGCAGTAAAGAAACTCATGCAAAATTAAAGAACCCTATTGCAAATTTAAAGGGTCATTTGGTTTCATCAAAAATCAAATAATATGAATATGTTATTCTCTGCATGAAAGAGACTATGTTAAATTGTTTTGAGAGCTGAAAAATGAGCAATCAATGGTGTACTAATGAAATTTGTGAAAAATCATGCACTATTGAAATATGCAGTAAATTGCCAGTTAGGGACTGCAGAAGAAAGCCTGTTTTGGGGGATTGCGTTTTGTTACTTACTGTTTATTTGAATTATTGAAGTCTAGACTTAAAACATGTTGGGCTTCTAAAAAGAAAGATAGAGAAATGAGGATTAAACTAAGTAGTCTTTACCCTATCCAAATCAGGTTCAGTGTGTGGAAATGATTTGTCTTGGAACGTCTTATCAGATGCAAGTAACCCAAAATTTCAGGAGATAGAATATCACCAAAGTACAGAATCAATTTCTACATAGACTTGCAAGGTCTTGGAGCTGCTTTATGAGACTAAGCTCTCATATGTCTGACATTTTTGAAAGATACAATTGATAAAACCTTTATAAGAAGCAAAGTTATCTTTCTAGTACAAAACTAGATGTGATACTACTTAGTAAATCACTTGGAAGTGGATTTAAGTTTAAGATCCTTTAAAATGAATTTCAAGATTTCAAAGCATTGTATTCTTTATAAATTCTTTCTTATTTTTCATCTTCCATTCACCATTTCCCAATGAAGCCTGAAGCTGTTATCACAATCTCTATTCTAGATGAAAATGATCTCAAGTTCAGTAATTTTTTTTATTCATGACAAGAAAGGAAAAATCTGGGGTCTTATTGCAAGTATTCAGACATGTGTCAGTCATACGCCATCATTTGTATTTTGGTATCTGATGACATTTTGAAGGAGGTTTGTGTCTATAAAAGATAGCACATTCCTCACTATATTCCTCACTAAGGGGAGGCTGCTCAGCAACATTTCTCCCTTTAGCAAGTTGACTACCTCCCAACCATTTGGAAAGAAAAAAAAATAACAATAAAATTTAATAATCACTTAAAGTTTTCATTTATGCTATGTGAGCAAATTGTAGTGCATTTTACCTTGTGCTAATCAGAAAATAAAAGCAGTTGCAGACTTTTATCTTTCCTTCACTGGCATGTGCCTTTAAGAATGTTACAAGTATACCTGTGATTACTTGTCTGCTGTAACTCCTGCAAAGTTATTTCGTTGCTTATTAAACTGAAGTAGAGTTGAAAATATTGATCTCATTTTCTCATTCAAAATGTCTTTTCTTAAATCTCTTTGAATAACTATGTTACAGTACTTACCTAATCATGTTTAAAGTGAAAGTTTTTCTCCCTTTCTTATTACACAAGAGTTTCAAATACGAAATAGTTAAGGTATGGTGAATGTTTCGTGTAAATGCATTCTAAATAAGTATTTTGGTTCTCTGCATTTTACTTAAAGATTTAATGCCTTTTCCCGAATGATATTGGCTCAAATATGAAAGTGTCTGTATATTTTCACCAGAACTGTTCAAGTTATTCAATTTTAAAATGACAGATATACAGTACTCGCCACAAAAAGTCAATCTCTTGCAGCAAATAATGCGGTAGAATAATCCATACAATGTATATAACAATAGTAGGCTTTTGCTGACCTATTACTCTTTATGAATGGATTTTTTTATGTTATTTCTAGCTGTATGGCTATCAGTTTGAAAATGTAATTTGTGATATATTTTTGATCCTTTTAATGGAGCTGAATTTTTTTCTCATGAACCATGCTGGTTTTCTCTATGCAATTCTACAGTAAGACATTTTTAAAAATGTTTGCACTGTTAGCATGAAGCTTTCTGATTCATGGAAGAAAAATGAAAATGACTTTAGTCCAGCATGATTTACTTGTAGAACTGTGCAGCCTCATAAGAAAGAAATATTCAATAGTTTCATAGGAATCTTGTGTCTCTTTTGCAATACCTGGTGGATTAGAGGAAAAACCTATTTTGTTCAAGCATTGAATTGTCCAGTGCTATGTCAGACCATTAAAATCTGTTAAGTCTTCCTTTGCTCTTCTGGGATGTGACAACACCAGGAATTAGAAGGAAGGGCGTAGTTTAGGAAAGATGCTCCTGACTTTCCACCAACTTTTAAATAATGCCATCATCCCATGTGCCTGCTGTTTTAAATGTGTGTCCAGTGTGCAAGCAAATGGAGAAGCGAAATACTATTATTATGGCTGGAAAAGACCTTCAAGATCATCCATTCCAAACGCAATCCCCACGGCACCCTGCCTGCTAAACCATGTCCCTAAACCCGTCATCTACACATTTCTTGAACACTGCTAGGGAGGATGGCTCCACCTGGGCAGCCTGTTCCAATGCTTCACTACTCTTTCCATGTAGAATTTTTTCCTAGTATCTAACCTAATGCTAATATGCTGTCCTTGTCCCTCCCATGTGCCCTTCTCTGTCTACTAAAGATCCTATCTCTCAACCAAAACACAGCCGTGGCAGCAAGGCAATCCCACTTGCTCTGGGCACAGGGGCAGACTGCATTCACCTGCTAAGCTTTCCCTTCTGGCAAGCAGGAAACACTTGCGTGTTGGAGACCCATGGCTCTGAGACAGAGTTACCAAGCTGGGCATGGGTGGAAGGAAGTAGCATAGGACAACATATGAAGATGAAAGAAGTTTTCAAGTATTTCAGCTGGAACCCAAGGGACTGTTTTGTTGTACCCTACAGACAAGTGAGAAGATGGCAACGGAAGACCTACATGGAAAAGGGGTTTTTAACCCAGCAAACTTTATGAGATTTATCAAAATAATGCTGATAGTTAGAAACGTTAACTGTCGATGCTACTGACCAAGATATTGGACCATGCCTCTTACAAAAAAAGAAGTCACCGTTTTAGTCCTGCAATGTTGGTAAAAGTGTGCTAGTCAGGAACCACTGCTACCTGCCACAGAGCAAGGATTCTTGCCCACAGAGTTGTTTATCTTTCATGAGCAACAATTATTTGGAGTAGAAAACAATGCCAAAAAAACACAAGTTGTCCACCATATCACTGAAATTAATGCTTACTGGCACCAGTTTTCTGCTGGGAAGAAGAGAGGTGTCATCGAATAACGACTTGAGACTGTTTCTCTGCGGTCATTTATAGGATGATTAAGGACCTGATTGTCCTAGGATGTGAGCACCTTGGTGAATATTTAAAGGTGAAGTTCAGTTAGCCAGCATACTGGGAAAAATAAAATTTGAACCTTAAAGTGTTTAATGGTGTCAGTAAAGTGTCTGAAAAATTCATCAAACTAATACATCTTAGACACTGAACATTCAATGAAAAATATACTCTTTGAAATTTAGAGGAATTAGGGTTTTTTTTTATGGGACTGAAACATACCATTACAACACAAACTTCTTTGGAGAATATAATCCCATTGCAAAACCGGTAGAAGGTATTACAGGAAAAGAAAAAAAAGTCACATGAAAATATGACTTCTATAAATTGGAAGGCACGATAGTTTTCTTATCCTATTAATTAAATGGAGTTTTTAATTTGCAACATTGATTTCCAATTTCTGACCCTCACAGAAGAAAATCCCTCAAAATCAATTAAAATTTATAGAAGAAAATTTAGCAGGAGATATAAAATGTTTAAATGTGCACTGAAACTTGCTTTTTATATTTTATTGTTTCCATACCAACCATTTCCAATAGTTTTCTGTAATAATGGAGAGAAAAGAGAGAAAAAGATGATGCAGGTCTCTAGTAAAGCACAAGTTAACCGTCATGGTCAAATTTGTGGCTATTAACTAGCACTGATGCAAACAGGAGTCAGTGGTTATACAACATAGTGGAAGACATTTTGTTTTTCTGTCTCTCTCTCAACACTTCTCTTTATATAGTCATAGATAGGTTTAATCAACCCATGCATTGCATATCAGATTGTAAAGAAAAGTAGCTAAATTACTCATGCTGTTAGAAGGTGTCCTGCGGAAAGAAAATGTTTCTAAATCTTACCCTGAGGAGTTACGATATGGGGAATTATTGTTGTCTTCTTGAGTAACATCCCTGAACTCTGTAGGGCTTGGAACCACGTAATAATAATCATCATTGTAATTAACAACATAGCCAATATCTTGTAGTATGTAGTCATCTGAAGATTGTGGCATGCTTTACAAATATTAATTAACTAAAGCTCACAAAACCCCTGTGACGAGATTTAAATGATTCTCAGACTCATTTTACCTTTTCTGTAACACAGTCACTTCAGACAGGAAGGCAGAAGTTTTGCAGCAATGTGTGACATTCCAGAAATAGTAGTAGACACTGAAGTGAGAAACAGCACAGTATTGGTTTGAAACTAGAGGTCAAATTTAGAGAAAAGGGCTGCAATTAATTGGAGTTGGAAATTGACTAATATCTGAAAACATTTGTAAAGCATCTGAGGTATTGGTAACCATGAACAGTATTAAACAAAAGCTCTCTCTGCTGCTGCAAGAACCCACAGGAATTCCCTAAGGATGAAGGCAAATTGTACCGATTCTCCTCCTGCCAGGTGAAAATCTGCTGGGTTTATGCTTGTTACAGAGGACTGCCTAGCCCCACTTGAAACGGCTGCTATGGTGTCTGAGTAAGATGCCAGCACCAAAGCAAACCGAGTTAGTTACTTTGTCTAAACATAACAGTCATTGTTAATCTCTATAAGACATCTGCCTTTTATAACCCACTATGTTGGTGAGTTATTAAATTGCATTTGTGAATTACTTCCTCTTCTCCAAGTCAATTAACACTTCGGCAATTGCTGAGATGTCCTCTGGAGGGAATCTGGATTGCTTTTTGAATCAGCCCTCTAGCTTTACACAGACTGTGTAAATACATAATTCTGCTTGTGAGTTGCCAAATCTCTTGCTATTTGCTGCATATAGCCATGGCATTCTCTGGGACGTGTTTTGACAGAATCACCATTCCAGTCTTTTTGATAATAACAAATTGCATGATTGACTACAGCAGTAATAGCCTGAAGGGCTTCTAGCTAGGCCTGGAAATTAACTAAATCTATCACTACTCCGTGTGTCATTAGAACATCATTTCCTGTCATTGCTTGCCCTATAGTAGGATCAGAAAGCTATTTTTAAAACACTCCTCATGCCCCTTCTTGTTGCTATCCCAGGATTTTCCTTACATACACTTGGTTAAAATTTCCAGAAAATCATGATAATATTTTCATCTGTGTTTGCGAATAATAGGTTGAGGAATTTGCTTATTTTATTGTTAAATCTAGAGGTCAAGAATGTAGAAAAATTGTCCTCCATCTCCCTCCATCCAAAAAAACAGCCACATATGATACCTCCAGAGGAGCTATGATATTAGCTCTGCCAAATGCAAACCACCTGTTTCACCTCTGAGTATGTGTGTTTAGGCATGGGCAAAGAAGTTCATTCACTTTCCCTGTTTAGTTTCTTTTTTTTTACATACATTTTTTCTTTTTTTTTACATACATTTTTCAAGATTTCTGAAAATCGCGTTGTTCTAAAAGACTGAAAGTTTTCATGTCTTAAAAAAATGCTATTAAAAAACCCCTACTTCTATATAGAATAATCCTTTTCCTGTACTCTACCAGTCTACTGTTCAGGATGAAATATCCTGATTCTGCATTATTCCATTCCATTTTGGTGTGTTACCCTGTACTTTCTCCATGCTGCTGTCTTCCTCCTATGCCAGTGTATTTGATTTGATATCCTGAAGTATGGATGTAGCCCATAGAATTGCCTCTGTATCCCTCTATTACTGCCAGACCAGGGTACTACTTTCTTAAGGTGACTCTTTTCCAGAAAGATACCTCTCCTGCTATATGACTGCGATAGGACTTTGATATCATACGGGAAAAAGACTGTAGCCACAGGCCATATTAACTTGAGAGTACCCTGTTTTATTGCTTTATCCTCTTTATTGCTTAGGTGTACTACATGCAACGTGCAAAATAAACAATTTTATCTGACATTTGGGTTCACAGAATGAGTCATGCCAAGACCCATTGACACTGAGACCTGATATGTCCTTCCAGGCATACATACATTAGTGCAACTTTCCCAGGGATTTATGGTGACAAACAGCTGCATTCAGTTCTCATCACCTTCAGAATATGAGTCTAACACTCCTTTTCTCAGGAAAGTGGAATTAGCCAATTCATATTATTTCATCCTGTTGCAAATATACTGTAGATTTGAGTTAGATTTATAACTTCTTGAGAAGTACCTGAAAACAAAGGGTTTGACACATTTAATCTTTGTGATAGCACTCCTTTCATAACAGTAATGTGGGAGTAACATTTTTCTTCATCTGTTTGCAATACAGCACAAATCAATCCGTCCTCAGTCCAGAGCTGCTGCTCTTAAGCATCTGTATTATCTCCTCATGCTGCTGGTCACTGAAAGCTACAGTGACTCTAGCTCTGTCTAGACTACTTATTTCAATATAGGTTTAAAAGCAAGTTGAAATTCCACTGCATTTCCTTCAACTGTTTGTTCTCCACTTTCAAATCAGCCACCTCTCTCTAAGCATTTGTCGTTTCATCCATCACTCTTCTCAGTTAAACCAATGTCTCCATTTTCTCTCATTTATGCTTCTAGCTGCTGACTTCTGGCACTTCATTTTCATATTGCTCTTCAACTTTCTACATTCCTCTTTTATCTAACCTGTTGTTCAATCCTGAAATACTTCTTCGTATTTATAATCATAGGTTCTTTTTTAGCTTTGATATTTTGCTTTTGTTTATGTTTTTCATATTCCTCTTGAGAAACTTAACTCTTCAAGTTTATTCAGCTTTGACAGTCTGTATGTTCTTATAGTGAACATTATTGTTTTTCTCTTTTATCCTCTTTTCATTTACAGTCCAGTCTGATTTCTCCGCACAATTTCTAATCTTGATGGTCATCTTTATTCTACTGTTCTATATTCTGTAGTGTGTATTCTTCAGCTTTAGGTGTCTGACATCTGCCTTGTGGGATAGACACTTATTGTGAGGATCTGAAATTCACTTAGAATAGTAGAAGACATGCCTCCAAACGACAAGGAACCTTTTCTTTTGGAATATATTTTAACATTGTTTCATCCTTTTTTCACTTTAGAAAAGGTTTTTATTTTTGTTTTTAATATAAATGTATTGGTGATAAGAAGATATGTGGAGAACAAACACATTCTCATTGCACAAAGGAAGAAGCAAAAAACTTGCATGGGGGACAGGTGAAGGGAAAATCAGTGAAAACCGTCAAACCATCTTATTTACGGAAGGTGGAGTCTCATGAGGCAACATCTACCATTGTCTATCAGTTGTAGTTGTCTTTGCTGGATGATAATTCTGAAATATTTTAGGATTATAAAATATAATTCTATACATTATATGAATAGATTTTACTATATAAATCACGACCAATTTTTGCTCCCTCATTGTAGAAGTGTATCTTAATTCTGAAAATAATCAAGGAAAAAAAGTGGTTTTTTTTTCATGATACTGTTGTATGGTTGAACTCTATTGACCTCAGTATATACACTTAGGCACATGTCTAAATACAAAGATCTGAAAGACTTACTGTATAGTGTGGCATCACATCAAAAATCTGGAGTATTATTGGCATTTTCTCCCAGAACATACGTGTGCAGCTCTATATAGAGGTGCATCATTTAATGAAGGCAAAATTAACATTTTTTTCCACTGATTTCTACTGAGGACTAAATAAATACAAATGACTAAAATAAGGCCATAAATTACTAAATATTTACAGATATACGTGGTTTCATAAACAGCATACGTTAGTTTAGATATATTAGTTAATAATCCATATAAGACATGGCACAATTCTCACTTGACAGTATCTGCCTGGAACAATCGAAAGAAGGAAGATGCAATAACAGTGAGTTACAGTTCAATCTAAAAGGAAGGATGTACTTTCTGTAGGTCAGGGCAGAGAACACTGGCAGAACAATGTAGAGAAGGTTTATTAGTACTGGCTATGCTATACGACTTATCCTATCGATTAAAAAAAAAAAAAGTCAAATTTTCTTCGAGCCTACCAATTTCTGACTTGCAGAAAGACATTTCACCTCAAATCATTTGAAAAACAAAATAGGAATTCAGGAAGTCAGAAAGAGAGATAAAATGTCTAAATTGAAACTGGCTGTACATGCTTTAACTTCCTTTTTCTTGACCATTCCCATACAGATTGTGAATAGGAAAATTCTGCCAAGTGGATGAGAAAGGGAAAAGGAGAAATATTGTTAACTTAGGTAAAATAAGTGCTTTCATGAACATTTTGCATCTATTAACATACAATCTGATGCAACAGGAAATAGAGCAAATTACCTGCTTCCTGACATGCCATATAGGTTGATGCCACTGAATCCCTCACGTTGGTCATAGTCATCAGAAAGGAGAAAGAAATAAACATTCTTCTGCCGAGTACAGTAAAATTCTCTTAGATTACCTTTCTTACACTGATAGAAATGTGAATTTAGAGACATGTGTACATCAAAGGAAGGAGAAGAAAATCTAGAAAACGTTACATTCTGTATACATTATGATTATGTATCCATTCTGTTTAATATGAAGTCTAGTTTTTTATTCATTTTAGCCCACAGGAACTTTCTGAACTTTATTCCTTTCAAAATGACTTTTTGTAACAGCCTAGCATAAAGGTTGATTCTTTTGACATTCTGAAAACTGGAGCACCAAGAAACAATCTCTTCTGAAGGGAACTGTGGATGTTCTGAAAACCATGATTTAGCAGAAGCACTTGCTGCAAGGAAGGCAGGTTTTACCAACACCTATGTTTTGTGATGTACTTAGGCTTCTGTTAATTATTCCACAGAGGAAAACTGGGCACTACTCAAGAATTTTTCTGTTGAGGAAGTGTAGATAAATTGTTTTTCAATAAGCCAGTTTTATCCTGATAGATTTTTTTTCATCAGGAGTTGTATTAGACAAAATATTGCTGCTAGAAGTACAGAGTAGCAGATCACACTGTATAACTGACTTTATCTAATTCAGCAGCTTTACAAGCCTACTCAGTGATGCAGCTTTTTTCCTCCTTGTTTCCTCTTTGATGCTTCCCATGTTTTACCTATTTAATCATAATAACAAGGTATAGATAAGATTGTGAACCACTTTTTCGATCACCAACTTGTTGATGCTTCAGATTTAGTTTTCTTCACATGCTAGTGTTATAATAAGTTTACAAAATGAGGCTTGAAAATACCCTAAGGCTATCTTGATGGTATTTATGCTGAAATGAGTGGATAATAATAAAAATAAAATTACCTATTTGCATGAAAACACTATTTTTTATACATATATATACTTCTACAGATACACTTCTGTGCTGTGGGAGCAACACCAGTATACACCATTAACTCTCTGGAAATAAGTTCCATTCTGGAATCATAGTAGCACTTTATTAGCTCCCTAATTCAGACCTATTCTTTTCATTGCTAGGGACAGGATCTGCCAAAGTACAAAGGGAAATAGCAGATTCTGAAGAAGTATACTTCTATAGCTAAGACATTTTATAATAAATGATCATTCTTAAGACTTAAAATTTGATTCCATTTATTCTACAATATTTTCCTATATGAAGCCCAAGGTTGCTATAACCCCGTGTTAATTTAATTGTGCATGACATTTAGTAATATGTTGGAGCACACAAATTTCTGTTCTTCAAACTAGTGTAATCCTGTTCGACCTGTACATACACATACAAAATCAAACACAGTCTGTGGAATATTCCTGATGAACATTTCCCATGATAAATTTATTGATTCTAAAACCAATATAAATATAAAGCAAATATAAAGCAAATTTGCAGATGATACGAAGCTGGGGGGAGTAGCTGACACCCCAGAGGGCTGCGCTGCCATCCAGAGGGACC
>JAWLRI010000618.1:1522713-1591003 GCA_034781795.1 Crypturellus tataupa
CATCTTTATTTTGTTACTCCATGAAGTGTTTTCCTGCAAATTCTTCCTGTTTGTTTGGAGTCCCAGAGCTTTGCAAGGGTTCCCTGAATCCTTCACTCCTCTGGCACATCTCTTGACACTGCTTGAGACTTTTGTGCCTTTGATCTGGCAACTTCTATGTTTAGGAGATATTATTTACTGTCTTGTGATCTCATATCCAAAATGCTGATAGTAAAGGTTTCCTGTGTGATCTCCAAAAGCACCACTGGCTTGCTTCTGCATGTCAGCCACAAAAGACTCAATTTAAGTTTTGCTAGGACACACATTACTGAAACCAACTTGCTTATTTGTGTTCCCACTGCATCAGTATTTCTCTATGTGTAGAAATATACCTATAGTCCTAGACATAGACCAGCTATAGTAGGGTCATTTCATCACTTTGATGGAGTTTTTTAAGTGGGCATAATATTCTTCCCCTAAATACAAAATGTTCCAGTAAACAACAGTGTCAGTGATGAGCATGCTCTGGTGCCCACTTTTACCCATGCAGAGCTTATTTACTGTCCTGCTCCAGCTACGTGAAGAGGCATCCCTAGGTAGCACTGGTCCAACATTGCCTGTTGCCTTTGCTAGCCCTAAATACACTCTGTCTGTAGAGACAGCTGTTTTTCCTTCAGTTGCTCTAAGGAAATCTGAACTCTCTTTGGCTATTTTTAATGTCCCATTATTAAAAGGAAAAAAAAAAAAAAGAAAAAAAAAGAAAAGAGAAAGTTCCCTGCAAGGAAACAGCTTTCATCAACTTTTTATAGGTTTCCTTTGTATCATATTCTCTCAAGGCTTGCTAAATAATCTCAAGGAGTAATTCAGCTCTTCTCTACGTGTGGCATCAGATAAAACTGCCCATCAGAATCACCAGCAATTTTTTCTTCATTTTGTGGAAAAACAAAATAAAAAGCCTGGATAAAACAACAATGTGGTCAGTAGTCTATAAATTTTGAAATCATCATTTTCTGAAGAGAAATTAGAGATAACCCTGATCATGATTTTAATAAAATGACAGGTGAAACAATATCTTAAGGAAATAGATCAAATTAAAAAGAAATCTACATTTTGCACATTTCTTTCTCCTCTTTCATTTTAGTCACATAAATTAATTGCTTTGGAAAAGAGACTTTTGCTGAGATTAGGAATAATGCCATTTCTGTTTCTACTTTCATAACAATGAAAATAATTTGACCTCAAGTAAAATAATGTTGTCAGATAACTTATGATTCATCCTTAATACTTTTGTACATTTTTCCCTTCAATAACTAATCTTGTTTGAGTTCGGTTGCTCACAATAGCAAATACCTTCTTTTAATTAGTAAATTAAAAAAGAGGTTTTCAGAGCTCCTTATCTTCCTAGTTTTGTTATCCCATCTGTGCATGTCTTGAAAGAAGCTAAGATATGTATAATGCTAATTAATTTTGTACCACACAAGAGCTGTTAAGCCAGGTATTCAAATCCTTTTCCCAATTCAAATGCATTCTGAAGCTTAACGTTATTACTGCTAATGAGTAATTTAATTTACTTTAATTTAATTAAACTATATTTAATTCAGTTACATGAAGGCACTCTAGTAGTCTTTGAAAATACATATGATAATAATATCCCTGGATTTAAGGAAAATATTGTGTTACAAATATTGTTCATTACATTGTAGAATCACAGAGGGATAATGCTTTCTAGGATCCTCCACGAGCTTCTGTAAAAGATCATGATTAAAAACAAACCACAGAGCACACAATGAAGGGTAAAATTAACATATAAAATACGATTTCTTATTGAACAAGAAAACCTAGATGACACTTAAAGCTTACAGCTACAACAATATCAATAGAAAACAATAGAAGTAATTTTCGAAAGGAATAAATTAGGTGTTGGCAGAAAAAGGAATCGGCTCTAAATTTAGCTGTCGAAATGTGCATGTTTCCCTCAAAGTTTCACACAAACTATTCATAACAGAAGTAACAGATACAGACATTTGTGTTACTAATTTTCACCGCAGGTATTGCATACGTGCTCATATTAAAACATCTATACATATGCATGGCAAAAATGTAAACTCATTTTTCATGCTTACGGAAAGCATGAACGTTTTATTGGTTAAATAAGCAAGTAAAACTCAATGCACTTGTGAGCAGTGCGCTGTGCTTGCTTGGGGCATGTAGCCCCAGGCCCGTGTCCCCCCCATATTAAGCTGCCCATTTGCTCTGTCCAGTCAGAGAATTCTCAAGGGCAAGTGATGCCCCATCTTGAGTGCTGTGCAAAAACACCAAGTCAGGACTTCACTGCGTGCTCCGTACCAAATCATCCTTTCCCTAGCAGAGGTTTTTTCTTTATATCTTCCATTCTCTTTCCTTTTTTGTTCAGCCTTTTTCACGAACTTGGGAGATTTGGGTATTTAAAAATTCATCCTATCATTGAGAAAAAATGATGATGGCTATGGCTATGGCTAGTTCAGCTATATTGAAATTTTGTCTTCACTTCCTAGAAGCTTGTTTAAAAAAAAAAAGTGATAAATGGTGTAAGGCAGTTCACAGATATACAAAGGGGTGGTTAAGAATGTAAGGGAAAATATTTGAATATTTATAGGTTGCTCAAGCATGGGAAATTTAGAAGATGATATATCTAGAGATATTTAATAAATAGCAGTGTCAGACAGAGAAGGTAACTTAAAAATCAGTGAAATGTGTATAATTATAGATAGACTAGAACCAGAAAGAAAAGCAAATGGTCATTAAGAAAAATTAAAAATAAAAGACAAGGGGCTGCCAGAGGTTACTGTCATGTCAATCTGTTTTTTATATATTTAAAATAATTTATTTGAGTAATTCTTCTCCTTTGGTTACATCCTCCATTTTTGTAGTCACTGTAATTGAATTAATTTATCATTCGGTTACATATGGTCAGATTCTGGTTTAGCCGTCTACAGGTGAGTGTAAGGAAATAAAGTAGATATGCAGTATAACAAAATGAACAACACAGTGTCTGCATTCAGGGAAACCCAGACTATTTTCGACTCTCCCTATTTTTCGGTGACACCAAAACGTGTGATATCCCTTCTGCCTGCACATCAGCAGGGCACAAAGGGGACTTCCCGAGGCCACAGCCGCACCTGGCGTCAGAGCACAGAACAATGGGTGGCTCAGTGACTCACCCAGCAACAGTGGGATTTTGTAGTGGTAACACCAGAAAATCGATCACCTTTTGAATTCAAGACTCTAGCACTCAGCAACACTTCAAAACTTTGCATTTGTTTATTCCTCTTCATCAACTAGCGAGAAGGCAAGATATTCTTTTTCTTTTTTTTCTTCTGTGAAGAGGAAAAATAATTTATACAATTGGTAAATTCTGAGATTAATCAGAAAAGGAAAAACTGAAAATAACTCCAATCGACTTATTAATTACCTTTTCTTTTTAAATCCATATGGAGCCACTTAAAATATATGAAATATATTCCCAATTATATTCAGCACAGTATAAACTGTCAGGAACTGTTTTCTGGAGCCGAAAGAGATTCCTATAGAGGAAGATTTCATTTTAAAGCATTTAAATCCCTGTGATGAAAATATCCTTTGAGAAGTGCATAAATCATTTTAATGCTAATTCTGGCCACAAGGTACTAAATATACATTAGCATTTGTACAAATATTATATAAGGAAACAGGTATTGAGATCCTAATCTTAGTTTATTTCAAGATAATTCCTTGTTTGAAGTAACTGTGCTTGTGTTTGTGTTCACTTATTTCTTCATTTAAAAGAACACTAAGCCTGAAACTTTGATTTTGAAAGATGACAATCTGGGTTCCATGAAATAGATGCAAACTTTGTGAATATTCAACAGACTTCACAATTTTCTGTAAGTTCCAACAGTTCTGACATCACCATTTATACGGCCATAAACCTTGATGCAGAAATTGATCCAATTAAAAATAAATAAACAAGCAAATAAATAAATGTATATATATATATATATATATATATATATAAAGCGAGGAAGCCTTTACATTGTTATTGCCAGTGAGGGCCTATGATACAAAGCCATGGTTTCAAGTTATGGCTTCGAAAGGTAGCCCATGGACATACAGCTCTTTCAAAAGATTCACCAGCACCCTTGTACCCAGATGTCTTACAAACCATCATACCATGACTACTTTTTACATAGCATCCAAGAAAAAATTGTTGTTACTTTATTTTTCTGGTTTAAAAAAGCATATATGTTTGTATATATGCATATATATATATATATATACACATATGTATGTATATAGGCATTACAGTGCTATACAGTACTTTATTTGCTTGAAGGGCATGGGGCATGGACAACATGCAGCAGACAAATTTCAGTGTAATCCTTATATGTAGTTACTGGACAGCTGCTGAATACCTCTGAGATGGACTGAGAGGCACAGACCAACATTCCAGATAAGGTCGTATTATAGAGCTGAATAATAATAATCTGACTCTTGCTATAAACCTTTTTCACCCTACAAATATTCTCACATGTTTTATACATGCTTAATTCATCGAGTGGCTGTATCGTGCAGCAGATTCATTGCAATGGCCACTCAAATGCCACCCACAGAGCTCTCATTCAGTTACTTACAGCAAAAGATAAACAGCGCACATGACTGTTATCAGATGGTCCATGTACAGGCAGAATATGTGACATATTAACAACCCTGAAGACTGTCTACCATTGAGATGTTCAGACTGCATGAAGCTGAAGGGAAGCACAGGTATCTATGTTATGAATGGAGGTGTTTTAGCTTGAAGGACTATGCATGCAGGTGCCAATAATGGAGTTGATCTGAAGCTATGTTAGATTGCAGCAGATGGGCAGACAGCTAAACAGATGAGATGATCAATTTAAATGTGATGACTTGTATTTGCCAACACTGTCCATGGCATGTCCATGCGCTTACAGCATCCTTTTGTTAATTCTTCCTTTTTTGTTGTTCATTGAATGCACATTCCAGCAATCACTAAAATAACTGTATGATTGCTGGAATAACAGGATTCCTAAGGTTATATAGCTAAACCTCCTCTACTCACTGATACTCAAGACAGAAAATTCTTGTGCAGCATCAACATGGTAATACAATGCAGGAGCTTGTATAAATCATGCAGATTTTCCAAATGTTTTGAGCGATACATGAATCTTCTGCACATCATCATGCAGGAACCTGGCTATTGGTGTGAGGGCATGGACAGGGTGCCTGGTACTGCCAGTGTGAGGCTCCTTTTGGAGGAAGCTGGAATGCTGTTTCATTTCCTTTTTGGTCCTGAGCCTTCCCAGTATACAATGCAATTTATACCTATATTGATGTAAAAGATTTTTCTGGTAAATCTGTAGGGCAAGGATAATAAATCAAGAGTACTGTCATAGCATAGTTCCGTATATTTCAATGGAAGAAATAACTCTTTTTACAATTCAGAATGAATTATTAAACACCAAGAGAAAAACCTCTATTTCAATTCATTATTCACATTTTGTTCCAAGCATTACAGCAATTTACAGTACTTAATCTTCATATAGAAATATGTTTCTTCATGCTCCTTTACCTGGCAAATGAAGTCTCCATCTCTCTCCTACCCAAATGTAGTTTTGATTTCATAGTCAGTACAGAAGTTTGAAGCACACTGAAAAGTTAACATGACAAAAACAATATTTGAAATTAACGGAGACTGTTGCCTTCATTTCATAATTGCCACAGCTTTATCTTTTCTTTTTTTTTCTCATGTGGTAACACTGCATGATTCAGGAGACTTACCATTTCTAGGTAATCCTTTCTTCAGAAAGTGCTAAGTCACTCTGCACTCAGGGTCCAAGTTCCCAAGGACATTAAATCTATGGAAAATGCTCCCTGGAAACACTTTGCCTAAAATTAGAGAGGCATGAAATGAATAAATGAAATCTCACTGTTTCACCCCTTTGCAGTTCAGAAAAGGAAACTTCAAGAGATTCCAGATTACAAGGCAATTTACCAAAAAAATGTGTAGCTTCAGAAAAGAGAAAAAGGAGATTTACACAATTGTTCAATTATGTGTGAATCAGAATTTATAACTTCTAAACTTCTAAATAACTTCTAAAAGTTATAAAATGAAAATTTTTTAACTTTGAAGAATTTTTCACATTTGTATATATTCTTATTTAGTCACGACAGAATTTTATTTATGACTGAATTTAAATGTTTTAATATAAGCACTTAAAATGAAGCAAACAAAGTAATAGTGTTAGGGGACTAACACTGGGCTAGTAGATTTAAATTTGTGAATTTAATGTTTCAAGTTAGATTTAGTAGAGATAACCAAATTGTTATTTCATTTCATACGTTCTCTGATAGAGTAATGCATTTACTAAAATTATCTTCACACAACAGAGAATTCACTACTGGTACTAAAATGACACTCACGTTTTTCAAACACTTTTCTATAATTATTAGATTCCATAGCCTTAATTAGGCTTAAGGGATCCCTTAAGTTCGCAATGGTCTGTAAAAATGCCTAACTCTGAAGGTAACTGAGGGCACTTTGATGTTAAACAGTATTTTTCATCTCAGGTATGGAAAGAACTGATATAAACAGTGAAGTCACATACACCAATTTTAAATTTAATAACCAAACTTTACCATTTTAATGGCCACCTTTGAAATTATTGGAGAAAAGGAGAAACTCAAAATGTGTATTTAAAAATATGTAGTTTTCATTGTTTACTGTTAGGCTTGTGATAGTTTTAGGAATATTATATTGAATATGATACAATATCTCTACAAACACCTTTTAATACAGATTCTGTTCTGCTGGCCAAACACATGCATTCCTTTTAGAATATTTACAAGCACATTTATATGACCTGAAGTGATTCATTATCAATAAAATTACTATATATTAATTAACATTGTAATTAATGTTGCTATAAAATATATACTGATTGGATTTGGATTAGCCCAAATATATGTATGTAGCAAAAGAAGAAAGAAATATTACCTCCAATTCTTGTAATTGCCTTAAGTGCCTATTTGTACAACTCTAAAGGTGTATATAACCATTTTTTTATTTAAGTTTCCATTCTGCTTTCTATAAATGTATTTCTACTATACTGCAAGTACATAATTGCTGTGTAGGCTTGATTTTTGTTACTACTTTTGTGTTCCACAGATACATATTTTTTTTTCTATTTATACCCTTCTCAAAGCTTTTTGTTAAGTTGTGTTATGTCTCCTATTCTGTTGTCATGACTTACTGGCAAAAATAGGAAACAACAATTTGCTCATTGACATTGGTGCTAAATCCATATTCTCATAATTTATTACCCACAGGCTAGATTTATCTGTGAAGACCAAAAATTACTGCTTGAGATATTCTGTCTCTTTCTTTTTACACTCAGCCTTCATGCACAAAAGAAAGTTCTGCTGTTCTCAGTGATACTACACAAAATAAAAATGAAAAGGTACAGAATCTTTTTATTCCTTAGATTTTCATGGTTTACAGCACACTAGATTGCATCCTGATAGATCAAAAACTGAAGAAGATAAAGAAGTTATTCAGGGAGTGAGAACCACCAAAATGTTCCAATTCCTTGTGCAGGCTTCCCATTTTACTGGTGTCTAAAAGTGTTTTGTTACTCTTTATTGAACTTACAGGTGCAACACTGCCGATTTCTGTAGCCTGAAGCTTTTTATAAGATCTTCCTCCACCTCCTCAACCCACTATAACTGCATGTGTACCAAGGAGGGCTCTGTTCTCTGTGAATATCAACTGGAACAAGTAATATCTATTTCAAGTAAGTATAGGTATGCTAACTCTAGTACCAAGAAATAATCACAAGCCAGTTTAATACTTCTGATTCACAAGAGTGAACCTGTGAACCATCCTTTCAGATGCAGTTCAGAATCATAAATTATTTTCTCATTTGTACAACTTAAGGACCTCAAGAATTAATGTATTGAATGTATCACATTATTTCTGAGAAGCAATCATATTCTCTGGACAAATACACATTTTTACTATTTCTTCAGGCTCATACTAAAGCAAAAATGGTTCAGTGAAACAGCAGTCAAACTGATGTCCACTGCCTTAATCCCAGAATGCACAAGTAACTAACTTCCCTAATCTAAATCATCAATTTATCGTATCCTAGCTTACTGTCATATCCTAGCTTAACTCACTCTTTCTGGAGAGCCTTCATCCCTGCTGTTATGTCCTAATCTTTTTGTTTCTGTACTTGAGGGTGGCATCCTTAAAGTTATTGTAAGCCAGGCTGCAGTGTGCCAGTGCCCTGGCCTTAGTACACCTGTCTTAATAGCTCAGACTCAAATGAGGCACACTAGACTGTTGCATTCTCAAAAGATGCACAGGTAAGAAAACCTGCCTTTTTGACTGAGAACGATCAACATTTTGAGCACTTTTTTTTTTTTTTTTTTACTGAAAGAAATGCCATGATAATAAGTAAATTATTATCCAAATAATAATTCCAAGTCTTCCTTCTCTCACAATATTCCAGTTTCAATTTTTGTGTTCCTTTGATATCTGTTATGCCAGCAGTCTGGGGCATTCAAGAAGACAGGGTCACCAGGAAGGCTGGGACATGAGAAAAGCCGAGGACATTCACTCTTAAAAGACAGTGCCCTAGCAGAGAGTCCTAGAGGACAGGGCTGTGTCATGACACAGCACATTGGCTGCAAACTGGAAGCAAGGCTCCCGACGAGGGGAAAATGTATATACAGCTGGCACATGAGGGATGTCTGGAGGGCAAAGAGCTAGGCCCATCTGTGAGAAGCAGGAGTAGCATACGGAGTTGCCCACGGCACTAGATTTCTGTTTAGGTTGGAGGCAATGGTGGAGGCAATGAGTCATAAATTGGGGTTGGTTTAGACTAGGTTTGAAAAGTGAGTTATTGTGATAAAAATAATGCATCCACTTAGAGATCTAGCTCCAGGCAGCTGAGACCTTGGATTGCACTTACTGGAGCTGTAGTGTTCATTTTTTTATCTGAGTTACTAAACAGTATTAATGTTACAGCTGTGAGAAGTAACCATGGTTAACGTGTTGTATGAGCTCCCTATAATGAAGGCTCAGTTCTTATTTCCTGTAGCCTTATTTCCAGGTCTGGTGTGCATGGCAACAGTGTAATTAGGTGTGCAGGATAAGCTTTCTGCATTACCAAAAGGGAAGGCTTTGCTTAAGAAAGATCTTCCTGCATGTATTCAGGTACTAGTCCTTCCTCCTTTAAAATTTTGTTCAATTTGCCAAAAAATCAGAGCAGCTTTCCTTGCAATTAGAGTGCAAGTCATACTTTTCGTGCTTTTCAAGGGTCATAGCTATACTGCTGCTCTGCAGTTAACTCTGAGACCTTTCTCTGGGCTACTGAGGTAACGCCTGACTATCCGGCCAGCTGACCTCATCGCTTTGGAATTAGGATCATGCCCTGCCGTGAGGCACAAATTAATTCAGCACCACAGTGAGTATAACCAATGCTGGGACTCAAAGCAGATCCTGTAGAAGGTTAGCAGCAAGGCAATCAACTTCACTTTAAAATAACGAGCTGTCCCAATGCCCCTCTGAGAATGTATCACCAGCACTGTGCCTCACACCAGCAGGACTCCCCTGCCTCCTTGTCCTCCTTTGGACCAGGACATATTGATCATACAAGAAAGAATTACAGTGAAATCATCAAATCACCCAATGTAAACAGTGGCATATTACCTGTAATATGGGAAAAGTAATGCCAAGTAAGAGATTAAAACTGTGAGGAAGACTGTGAGCATCATGACCTGAGTCAAGGAGACAATAAATTCCTGATTGCTAGAAATCCAGCACTCTCTATTAAATGGATCATTCTAATGGACAGTACACAAATTGGTAGCAAAACTGGAGTATTCCAGGAGTGCTCAGAAGAGCCTGAGTTTCTCAAGTCTGCAGTGTTCAAGAACTAGATTTGCAAAATCTTGATACCAAAGGATTCGATCACTTTACAAAAATCATACTCCACAGCTGTATAGAAAATTAATAAACATTAACTCTGGATTGTTTAACCTAACATTTTCTTAAAATATGCAGGGGTTTAATGCTAGGGAGAAAATAGGTGGTGAATAATCCTAGGTGTTTCTAAAAAGCCAAGTGAAGGTAAAGATCACAGGTTTCAGTTTACAGATATTCTGTGTTTCCAATGCCATATGCAAACAGTCCTAAGGGATGGTGAATAAAAATATGAGTTCAGCATGAGGTGATATGAGTGCTTCGTACCCCAGGCCACAAGTTTAAAAATAGAATTTTATTTCCCTAATAGTCATGCAGATCATAAATGGTTGTAATTTAGCAGGCAGAGATTTTCACAGTCAGTAGGAAGACCTGGCCTTGTTCACTGTGAAGCTGAAGCTGCTTCTATTATTTTTCTAAATTTTCTATGGCTTCTGCCTTCTCTCTCAACATCAAGCACTACCACATGTCTTCTGAGTGACCTGAAAGGCACATTTGTCCTTCTTTTCTCCCCAATAACTGTCAGGAATGATAGAAAAAAAAAAAAAAAGAAAAGAAAAAAAGAAGACAGCTCCCAGCTCCTATACAAATACTGAGGCATGCATAGAGGGTGTGATATGATACAATTTTTATTTCTATAAATAACAATGCATGTGGTTCAGAATATGCAAAATAATATATTTGACAGAACTTTTTTTTTTGAAGTATTCATAGCCTGTTCAAATAGAACCTAATTTTCTTCAGAATATATTTATAAAAAAAACTCTAAAAGCTACCTCTTTCCCAACGGTTATTCAAGTACTCTAGAAGAGTTCTTTGAAATAAAGTCTGAATATTTTACACTTTTAATGCAGTTTTGATTAATTTGTGCAAATTTTGATTCATTTGTGCTAAATAGTTTCATTTCAATTTCTTGGATTTTTTAAACTCTCAGCTGTATATTTATGTCAATAAATGAGAAGTTTTTTCAGTTGAAGAATATCTCAACAGTAAAAATTACCAAATGAAAATGCTTGTGCATCTTAGTGGTCTTTAATTGTGGTGCTCCAGCAGCTGCATTACATCTTCTGTTGTCCTTGAACATACTTATGCAATGTCTAAGTAACTCAACTGCCTAGAATCTTCCTTTTTCAACTGTTCTATGCTGCTTGGGAATAAAAAAAAAAAAAAAAAAAAAAAGCCTTTTAGCTTTTTGTGCTACATAGAATAATCCAAATTGGCAAAATCTCATACTGGGACATTTTTCTCTATATTTCTAAGAATTCCTATCCAGTCTTCTGAAGTTCCATTTTTAACAGCAATTAGAATCCTTGGGTAAGTCAAGCCAAAGTTATTGGAATATCCTTACGCATAATAGTACTTTATTAGGAGGCAAGTAGTGATTTTTATTCCTGCTCTGTATGTGCACAGTCCCCAGAACAATTAATGTTTTGTTTTCATGTGTTGTCCTTAAGGACTGTTGCATTAATACTACTATTAATAACAACAGCAACAATAATAATATGCAGATAGTAGTAATTCTGAAAGTTTATTGTTCCAAGTACTTTTCTGTAAGTAACTGTTCATAAATATCCAATATTACTTCTTTTTTATTGTTATATAAATATTCCTATAAATAAAAGGTTGTACATTGACATTGAGAAACTGATTCACACAAAAGCACTCCTCTAAGGTTTTTTTTTTTCCCGTTGTTGCTCTGAAGTGCTGCTGTTTGAAATCATTTCTTCAGATATGTCTCTTTCGCGAGTGCTTATCCAAGGTGTTGACATGGTATCACCCAGTAATCCACCGGCTTATCGTCAAATTCCCCCCAAACCCCTCACTGCCGCGGTGCAGCGACAGTTTGAAGGTCACCCTAATCCCTGAAGGTCAGTCTCCTGCCGCATGGTTCGGAGCTGCTGCTGCTGCTGCGGCTGTGCGCACAGCGGGGACAGGGCGCTTTGCTGCAGCCGGCTCCAGGCAGGAGCTAACTTGTGAATAATCAAGAAATACTTCACAAATGCCTCTAAGTGCCACTTTCCTAATCCAGAGGTGTGATAGGGTGCAGCCAGCCATGACAATTCGACTTGGAACAAGTTATTATCCGATAGAAAACACAACGGTAGCCTGAAAGGTGCCAGGGACTTCAAATGTTTTTCGAATGTACACTTTTCTACTTGTCTGTTGTCCCCACGTGTCATGTATGTGGTGCAGCTGGGTCTTTTCTGTTGAAAGAAAATGAAGATAAATAAATAAATAAATAAAACACAAGTAGTCTCTCAACGGTAGGTCCTAGTTTGTATTGTCTGTTAGAAACTAGTGACCAATTAAACACCAGCCACTATCCACTCTCACCCAAACACTGTGCATACAGTGTACAGTGCATCCGCTTCTCACAGAATAACCTGCCCTTAACCTGAATGTTTGGTCTTCTAGCCCGCGGGAATGTATGGCGATTTCTTGAACAAAGAATATAATGTGGCGCAGTGGAATAGAGCCGTGAGCAATTAGGGATCAGTGGAGAGATTAGTAGCTAGCTTCTTTTGTGCTGATGTTGAGAGCCTTCATTTGCATTTTAAAAGAAGGTTCTCATCTTTTGTTTTTACCTTAGGCTGTGTCTGCAAGAGCCCTTCTTACCCACCCCCTTTATAAATTCCCATGGTTACTGACACCTCGGCGCAGCACTGTTGGCAGTGGCAGAGAGGAGGCTCTGACACATCCCAGGTGCGCAGAATAATCCCTGGAGCCTTCGGGCCGGACGGACCGCAGCAGCAGATCTCCAGTGCGAGGCCCTGCTCCCAGCGGGGTCAGCCCTCGGTCGGGCTGGATCTCACAGGGCTTTGGTCAGGCAGATCTGGAAACCCTCCACACATGGAATGGGGCACACAGCCTCTCTGTGAGATCTGTGCCGCTGCTTAATCATCCTTGTAATTATCTGTTTTCCCCTAATTCCCAGTTGGAGCATCCCCTACTTGATGCTTCCTCCGCTGTCTCTCGCCTACCCGTCACAGTGCTGAGCCCTGCTTCTCTCTTCCCCTTTGGCTCCCGAGGCAGCTGGCTGCAGCTCGGGCAGATTGGTGGCGTGTTCCTCACCTTGCTGCGGTTTATCAGCAACCTTACTGTACTGGTGATCCCCAAACCGGACAGAGTATTCCAGATATGGTCTACTGATTGCCAGGAGGGAATACCTACTCCCCTCAACCTCCTGGCTGTGTTCCTGCTGATCCCGCCAATACGCTGCCAGCCTTCACCACTGTGTGCCCACACTGCTAACTACTGCCCAGCCTGCTGCTCGCCCGATCCTGCACAGCCTCGTTCCTACTCAGCAGATAACATTACTCCCAAGGGAAGTCCGGGGACATGCGGATCCTCAGGAATCAGCTTGCTTCAGGCATGCCCACAAGCACTAAGGAATAGTATTGCAGTAAATTTGAGAGGAAAAATGAAAGGAATGGAAGAAAAATAGGAAGACTGTGACTATCATTAATAAAAATTATTATACTACTGGTCCAGAAGGGAAATATAAGTCCAAGAGTCTGAGCTTTAAATGACCCTTTTTCTTTTTTTGGAAGAATGAAAGTAATATTGGGGCGGGTTTAACTTAAGGTTTTGTCTCTCTGTAGATAGGCTGCCTCTATAGCTTTGCAGCTATAATGCTCTAGCTGAGTGTTAGCATATCAGTTATTACAGTCAACAGGATGAGATCGGGGAAAGTGGCAGATGAACTGGGGTTTTTCTTCAGTCAAAAAGCAGAGTGATAAACTTCTCCCTTGGTTTTGCTCATTGCAAGCAGGTTTGAGACTCCATCTAAACAAGAAAAAGAAAAAAAATACACTGAATCATAGATGCCTGTTAGAATAGCTAATCCATCTCTCTGTCAGCACAGGGTATTTTCCCATTTTACTAATGTTTCATACTGTGCAATCCTAAAGGTCACATTTTAATTAAAAGTCAGTCTCACCTGTGCTTGTAATTCCATGTCCACATTTTCAACAGTTACTACTGCAAATGCATTCAAAAACTGGACCTTTATGAGTAAAAATGACAAATTAAGCATGTAGATTGAATTTGTTCAAGTAGTTTAGAATTGCATAGGGCATGTGCTTTTATAGAAGCAGAGCTTTTCTTATCCAGCTGCTCAAGATTTTTGCTTAAGTTTCTGCTATTTTCATAAGTAGAAACAAAACAAAACCTTTAATTCTCATCATATATCTACATTGTCATGTATATTCTTTTCTATTCTTTTTTCCTTTAGTAATTCTGGTAATTCTTTGCCTTCTATTTTTTCCCTTCCATACTTAATGACTTGTAAGCTATTACCAAACATGTTTCACCTGAATATTTCTCTGCTGGATGCAGATTGCAAAGCTAAGGATGTCGATGTCAAAATCTGAGCAGAAGATGCTAGCAGGCTTGGTTCTTCTCAGGCTCTATCACCCAGTCCTGGCACTAACCCAGCAGTTCATCCCTTGAGAATTTCGTAATTACTTAATGGTTGAGAGTCGGCACCTCAGTAATCAGTGAGATGGCCAAGGAGCCTTCATATGTGCCATGGGCCAGGTGCCCCTGCAGGGACACACTGGACTGCGTGCTGGCTGATCACCACATTCCTCCTGGCACCAGTGCCTGGGTACGCGCTGGAGCTGGTAACCTGCTCCTCGGCTGCTGCTGCTCACGGCAGTGAAACGCCAGCGGCAGGATGGACGACTTGTGCAAGCTATTCCTAACTGCAGGAGGGTATTTATTGGAATGCCTCTGCTCCCTACACCTCCGGCAAAAGTAATTCCCCCTGTTCCAAATCCCATGTTGCTGGCCTAGCCATCACCAGGAAATGGGTGCATGGCCAGTGATCCACTTTTGTTACGAATGGAAAAGCTGCCGTGATTGTAAAAGCACTTCTGTCCGTTCTGCATGTAATGGTTTTCCTTCCGTAGGAGCAAGCAAGCAAACCCAGCCCTTAGTTTTGCCTTGCAGCACTCCACCGCAACTGTCATTTATTCTGACAGCAAAATTAATAACATTACTAAAACCTTAAAACCATGCAAAGTGTGCAAATAAGTAGTTTTAACATTTTTTGAGAATGTTTTAAAAACTTAAAACACAGATAGAATCATAAGTGTGAAAGTAAAGATTTTCACCTTAAAAACAAAACAAAACTGTGAAGGCAGATTAAATATCACTAATGCTTTATAGACACAGCAGATAATACCTCATGGTACCAAATGTCACAATAATACTTTTTAAGCCACAATACTTAAAGATTTCAATTAAAGACATGCCTGAATTTATTGTGATAATGTCAAGTTTTCTTTAATTGTCATTTAATTTACATTGAAGATTGGTCTGACTTTTTTAGCATTAAAAGGTTGCAGAGTATCTCATGTACAAGATCAGTCCTAAAAAACAGTAACCCTCCCTTCTTTTAAATGTTCTAGACCTATTTAAAATAACAAAGCTATTTAGAGTAATTCATCTTCAAACATGTCAAGATACTTTAAAGTTAAATTGCTTTTAGTAATAGTCATTTTCAATTACAAATTAACTTTGATTTGCTGCCCTTCCTGTCATTGGCATTTGACTAGAATGAGTAACTGTGGTCTGTAAATTGCAATCTCTAACCTGAACTTAGCAAACCATTAGGAATATTCTTTAAAATAAAAATGCACTTTAAATGTTACTCTTCCGCACAAATTCACCGTAACTAACAAAAGCCAAACTCAACACGAGTTGCTATATCATGTGCCCTGAATACCCTCTTTTCATTTAAGCAAAGTAAATCAGACTGAAATGATTCTTATTGATTCCTTGTTATCTTGATCCTTTACAAAATAAGAAAGATGGGAAATGAAAGGAGCAGCTATACTTTCTCAAGGCCCATCCACTTGTTTCAAGAAGACCAGAATCCCAGTCCATTTGAATCCCAGTATTTGAAATACTGTTTTGTTTTTTTCCATTGTCTGTGGCCTTTGCCAACCCAGCGCACTCTTCCCAAGCTCTGGAGCACCACGAGCTGCGCATCACTCTGCTCCCTCACCAGAGTGTTACTCTGCTCAGAGTTACCTGTATCTTTGTAGCGAGCATTGGACCACACGTGTGCGGGAGGGAGATGCTGAGCAGCACCAGCCTCCCTGCTGTGCGGATCCTCGCAGCTGGAGAGCTCCAGCTCTCGCGCTGCACAGCAGTGCCCCCCGTCACGGGAGCTCCCCGCTCACTTCGACCCCAGAGCTACCTTGGAAGTGAGACGCGCGCCCACTCAGCACTGTGGAAGCAGCTCATTTCTACCCCCAGCCTGCTTGTTTGACATCGCTGGGCTTCGAGATGGCAGGGGAGGAATGAGTTTTGTTGTCATATGTGGCGTGCAGCATAATTTGGAGAAAATCTTCTCTGCTGCATTATAAATGCAACATTTTTGCTCTCCCCTGTAGTATTTCAGGAAGATGGGACATAATGGTTCTCATTATCAAAAAGAACAAAGATGGTGCTTACTTGCACCTAAGTATTATGCCAGTTTAAGATGTTTCCAACTGTGAAAATGTGCTGGAAAAAAAAATCCAGCTCCATTCCTTTTTAACCATCATAGTATCTATGGACATATCCTTAAAACAACTTCAAATATTTAATAATCAGTTATGACTAGAACAACATCCCATTGATTTTATTTTCTAAATAGCCTTATAGACTCCACCACTAGAGGATTAAAATAGTTCGCTAAAATGTATGGATTTCATTCCCTCTACTGTTGTGGGAATAAAATCCATAAATTATTATGATTTTTTAATTATTTTTTCTCTTCCTAAATGGAGAATTAAAGTAGAAGAGTATTTTATAGTCATAAAAGAAGTCATAGAAACTTGAGAATAAGTCAAGAGTTGAGATCCAAAGTGTTGTCCATATGCTATATCATATTTCAGTGACTGTCAGTGCCAGTTATTTCTGACTGAGAAACTCAAATACAGTGGAAGAAGCATACAAACAGCTCTCTCTATAGGAATGCATTATCATAGAAAATCCAAATTGCTAAAAATTGTCTATATTTTCCTTATGCGAAGGGAAAATATCTGTACATTTACTTTATCTGTATTGTGAATACAGTAGTTAAGAATACTTAACATTGCTGCCGAAAAGTGTGATCTAATCCACCTTACTATGTGCTCAAAATTATCTGCTGCTAGCGCCCTTCATCTAACAGCTTTGCCAAGAGCCCTGGTTTGACCATGGCCATTGCAACCAAAACAAAAGAGCTGCTCTGTGCATTCCTGGGTGTTGGTGGCTCCTTTGCTCTCACAAACATTGTGGTGACTAGCAGATGTCCTGAGACCCATGGGATTTTGGATCAAAATACATCTTCCATGATAGTGTTTTGTTGCAAAAGAGGGTACCAATATTAATGTGAAATGGGCCAGAAAGTATCGGGATTATTGAAACTTTTGAATCTCTGGCCTCTTTTCTGCACAGTGTAGCTTTAGCTTGATAGATCACTACAGCCAGTCTGAGAAACCAGTCAACCATTTTTTATCAGGTTTATACACCCTTTTTCTGGGCACTGAGTAGAAGAAAAGCTCTGTTTCACTATACCTAGAGCAGCTCTAGGGTGAGAACCGATGTGATTCATGATCATCTAATTCTATTATGGTTGAGGGGGAGCATGGGCCTGGGAGAGTACAGCAAGGCAAGGTATAAAAAGGTCCACCCCTTGTAGCTTAGGGAACAAGCACTGCTTTACAAACTGCTTTAGTGCATGCAATGTGCAGAGAGTGAGCAGCTTTTGGACTTAAGGAATCGCTAATAATATTCTAGTAAGCCATATTCTAAGAGATAGGATATCTTGGGATACAGATTTAGGAATTCTTAAGACAAAAGGCCTAGATTTAGCCCACCTTAATTAGATCACTGTGACCCTTCTGCTTAAAGAGAGTTTGATCTTTTTGTATGAGCGCCGTAAGCAGCCTATGCTGAGCAGGTTCTTAATTTGGTTAGCACACTTAAAGTTCTTAATGCTTGACAAGACACACTGTGTTTCTCTGTATTAATAAATTTTGGAGCAGAACTTTTTTGCATTGTCATATTTGATTTGCGACTCTTCCCGGATGTTTCCCTGGTCCTCTCATTTCTTTTTTATCAAACCAACAATTTATCTCATATCTGGTCTTTCTGTCCTTTTTTTTTTTTTTTTAGAGTTCCAGTAGAGGTTTTAAATCATCTCTTGATCCTCTTTCTTGTATCATACTCATTTGAACTTTTCCCCATCTTCTCCTTAGTATGAAAGGTGTCAAGTTGAAACGCACAGAGAAGGGTATATTTGGAGAAAAGAACAGGTGAATGGTAGTTTCAAATGGTAGTTTCCAACTTAGGGAAGGGAATATGAAAGAAAAAAAAAGAAACTGTCAGTCATCAGAAGGAAAAAGAAACTACTAACATTAGGATCCTGGGGTCTAAAGGCGAGAACACATCAGGCACGAGTTGTATATTTGCACAATTTCAGATATTGTTTACATTTAAAAAAATTTAACAGCCCAGTTCAATTATCATTAGAAAGGAATAATAGAGAAGGCAAAGGAGAGGTGTCTCTGTAAATAACGTGCTGAAAACTTTTTCTGATTCTTGAGGCTTTGAAAGCAACTCTTGAGTCTTCTAGCACTGTTAACTTTCTTAGAGCAGGTCAAGCAGATGACTGTTTCCCTGTGTTCTGGGATCAGCTTTATTCAATTTGGATTTCTGATTTGGTGTCTGCAAAGTGACAGAGAACAAAGTGGAGAAGCCAGTCATATTTTTTTTGTTTTTGTCAAGCTGTCAGCTGTCCAATACTATACTCAACAGTGTAGTCCAAGTACTGTGATCACATGCTCATTACAGAATTGACAGCATTTGGAAGATGAATTCTTAACAGTAATTCTGTCAACAGGCACACCAAAATACAAATGACATGTTCATAGTTTCTGCGGTCACCTCTAGTTTCTGATGCCAAAACTAAAACAGAACATTATCTGTGCTAGGTTTTTTTGGTTTGTTTGTTTGTTTGTTTGTTTTTCAAAACTTTAAGCTCTTTTAAGGAGACTTTTAAAGTCTTAATTTAAAAAGACAACCTTTTTAGAAGAAGGAGAGAGGGATAAGGGTTGGCTGGTACAGTGACAGAGGCACATGAGTGAAGCTGTAGCACATTTGAATTGGGAAAATACTGGGACTAAAGCAGAGATTGTACAAGGAGAAACTTAGCCTTTCTTGCAAGAGGACAGAGAATTGCTGGAGCACTTTTCTTTTTTTTTAACCTGAAGTATGGCGTAATTTTCAGGATCACTTATGTTGGCACTTCAAAATATCTTTTGTAATACCTGACAGTTCAAAATACCTGAATTAAGCTCCACAGCCAGTTAAGTCCCAGAGTCATGCAATGGGCTTAAATAGAACAAAATATATTTTCACTGGTGTTAAAAATGAAATAAATTGTATTTTTAATTTTGAATTATTGAAATTCATTTTTTTCCAACTTTTACTTTGTGATCCTGAGGACATGGAACTGATTATGATTTATTTTCAGTCATGCTAAACAGCATAAGTTCCCAGTATGCGTATCTAGCATCATCATGTTTGTGTACCTTTCTTCTTAAGCTTCTCATGTTACAAGACTGCAGCTCCCTCCTAAAATATTTCTGCTGCCAACTCGGAACATATTTAGTGAAGATACAGTTATAGCCTGTAGCTCACTCCTGGCAGGCAGCTGTGACATTAGTGACATATGGTGACATTCAGGAGCAGAATTAATGGAAAAACCATTACTGGCTCCAACTATCCCTGATTATCAAGTGACCAGGAGCTTTTCTTACTTACCTAAAAAATTCATGATGTCTTTCCTCAATTCTGACAATTCCCATTAAGACTGGCCAAATCTCTACTTCTTTGCTTCCACTGGCCACTCCCATGTGGAAGTGTTCCAGGCTAAGCTGAGCTTTCTTCAATAAACTCTAGATGAATAAACCCCACACTGACATCTCCACAAATACACATGCCCTTATCCTGCTATTACCCAGCTTCTTTCACCAAAATCTATCATATTAGCTCTCCAGACCTTGTCATCTTCCAAACTCAAATAGTGGCACAAACCCAGCTAACCTCTTTTACCCTGTTATTTTCCCAGGCATCATTCAAGCACCTTCCCACCTATAACGCTGTCATGTTATCCTATATATGGCACACCTTATAAGAGAGAAGACTGCTAATAATCTGAATTCCCCAAAGATCATTTTATGTATTGAAGAAAAAAAATTACATGCTTAAGCATGATTTATCTGTAGCTATTCTAGTTCTACTTTAACTGCAACAAAACCAGCTATCCCCATTTTTGTTCAAATGAGACTCAGGCTTTCTTAGAGTATGTTAGAGAATGCCTTCCAACAGCACACCTTTAAATTCTCTTCAATGACTATATCACTTTAAGATCACTGATAGCAGGATATGAGGTCGTGATGGGAGAGAAATATTATGGCTGCCTGATAGCAGTTAAGTGAAAGAGTTGTGCTAGAGAAGTCTCAGCTGGAGTTATGTTTGAGAACCCCCAGTTCATTTTATAATGCTTTATGGAGCCAAGGCTTTATTTCAGAAGGAAGCTGATTTCACAGCTACTTAAAATGGAAGACTATGCCATCAATGTTGCTCCTAAACTGAAATGTTGCTAAAAATGGAGCCAAATGGACAGAGCTGGTGGGGATGGAATTGTAAGATCTGAAGCAGACAGATGGCCTGCAACTGTAAAGGCTATACATTAACAAATATATACTGAAGAGGGAGAGGGAAAGCATTAGCTGTTCTCTGTAGTCTTGTTTTAGGACAAAGATTCAACAGAAGCTTCAGTGGTACATTGGGCTGGAAAGGATAAGATGCACCAATTTCTCAGAACTATTGGGACACATGGATACAGCATAGTAACTCTGAGTGCCCCAAGATCAGGTAAAGGCATCTTGTGGTGCACCAGAATACTGTCAGTTCTTTGACGCTGTGTCCACAAAGCCAGGAGACTCCTTCCAGCTGAGATGTCTGCAAGCAGGTGTTTTGTGCACATCCATTGCAAGGCTACCACATGCCTCTGGAACACTTTGTTTCTCTTCTGTGCAGCTGCAGCAAGCACTAACAGGAGAAATGCATGCACAAGACAAGTGTGTGTAGAGCAGAGACACAATCATTGTGTATGAAAGGAGACATCTGTAGTTAGAGAAAATCACGTTTATGTGAGGCAGTAGTTGAGGAACTGATGTAGGTACAAGTTGCAATAAAAGCCTACATCACCAAGTGAGCACATCATGTTTAGTATGAATATACTAAAGTTACAAGCTCTATGGTTGTTGGTTTTGCTGATTCTATTTTTGATGGCCAGACTGAAAAAGTAATAGTGCACCGACATTAAATAATGGATTAGCTACACCCCAAATAGGCGCACACAGGATCAGTACAATAAGCTTCAAAGAGCGATAAAAAATGATGACTGTTAACTGAGTGCAGTCAGGCACAGGGAAAGTCAGTGTGAATAGCAGGGGTGAGCAGGGTTCCAGGCAGCTAATGAAAATACAGAGTAAAGCCAGGCTGGAATGGCTCGCAGCGCACGGCTGGCAAGCAAGTAGCCACAGAAGGGAACCACACGACCTCCCCAGCTAGGTTATTCTGCACAACATGAAAGAGATACGAGACCTGAGATGAAGGGGAAAGGCGAAGAAGGAAAAGTAATAAACATGGTAGAAAATAAGTGCTATGCAGATATGTGAATGACACAGAATGAAGGCAATCCAGCAGAGGGGAAAATGTTTACCATGTGTGAAAATTTTGAGCATTGCTTTTGCATATGCTGGTTAAACAGTTGCAAGCCTTCAAAGAGAGCAGGCAGACCAGTGCAGAGCCTGACACTGAGCAGGCTGCTCAATTGTTTTGTGCTCCTGTACAAACCACAGAAACGGAGGCAGATGAAATGCTCATCACATTACCTATGGGAAGCTTAAAAGGCCATAAGAATCAATATTTAAAAAGGACCATTAGGTAGTTTCACAGTGGAATCCGGAAAGAGAAAACACTGGACAAAGACACATTATGAGAACAGTATGAGATCCGCCAAACCTGCAAAATACAGGTGCTCCCCCTACAGGCACCTAGAACGGGTGTATATTGACTCAAAAGGAACTTGGACAAAGTTTAAAACATACTCTTGTAAAACTTGACTGGACATCATATCTACATCTTTAATTATTAAAGAGCGGCTCAGACAAATGAAAGCCAAACTGGCAGAATCAGCACAGATGTAGGAGAAGTGGCCATTAGAAGGAAAATAAAATCACAGATGTGTTTAAACAGGATGAGTACTTTCTAAGTTATTGCAGAAAGAATGAAAAATCATTAAAGGATCAGGAGGAGGGATGAAATGTACTTTTACCCTAGAATAAAGGAATGGTCGTAGAACCCAGTTATGTGAAGAGCTTTTAAACAGAGTGCCACAAAGAGAACAAAACAGACTCCTTCCTTTTTATGGTATCTCAATCTCTTATTGACTGCTATTTCTCTTCTGTATCACAGATGGCAAAATGTTCTAATGCAAAGTATGCTTTTCAAGCTATATGGAGAAAAAATACCCCACAATAGAATTTGCTTAGCTCAAGAGAGAAGGACCAGAGCTACTCTCTACTATCGGAATAGCCTAGTATAGAGACATGTAGAGTCCTTTTCAGATGCCAGCTTCTGTTAGTGTAGTGGGATTAAATGGGGGCTTTTCCCAGCCAGGAGAGGACATGTAAGATGGTCTGTAGACAATCCAACACTTGTGTGTGCTTGATTGCATGGAAAGGCATTTTTTTTCATTGTTCTTCCACAGGATTTTTGAATTTTTTTTTTTAAGTTCTTCTGTTGAAGTTTAACCCACTGGTTATAAAC
Organism: Crypturellus tataupa; assembly: GCA_034781795.1. Taxonomy (NCBI): domain Eukaryota; kingdom Metazoa; phylum Chordata; class Aves; order Tinamiformes; family Tinamidae; genus Crypturellus; species Crypturellus tataupa. The sequence continues at coordinate 1,545,599 of JAWLRI010000618.1, forward strand.
TATAGATTCTCTTTATTCTCATAAAGTCGTGAAACAACCACCCAGCTCCCAAGCCAGGATCCAGTTCAAGACATCCATTTCATCTCTCCCTGAGTGAGATAAAAGGTCAGATTCCACAGAAAACAGCAGTAGTTCTACTTGAGGAATTTAGTATTGTTGACAAAACTAGAAAAGTATTTCAAAGGGCCAGGAGTCTTCTGTACTGCTTAGTCTCCAAATAATGTAGAGACACTAAGTGATCAGCTCAGCTGGAAACAGAGACAAGGGTCGATTCATATTCTGTACATCCACACACAAACAAACAACTGCTACAAATCTGAATATGTAAGCGAGGACTTGTAGTCATGCAGGCCTCTGTGTTCAAGCTGAGCAATTTAAGTCATTTGCAGGAGGAAAATGGTACCATTCTCAAATGGTTCTCAAGAAGGCAGGTAACAGAGTGAGCTCTTTAATGTGCTCCTTGACAGTCATAACAGATTGTAATAATGATGTACAGATATCCTTCACTTCCTGCTCCTAAGTATGCTCCTACCTTGAAAATTCTCAAAATGTAATGTGACTTGATGGTAAAGAAATGTTTCCAACATGATAAACACGCTATAGGAGTGGCATTTCAGGAGGAGGGTCCATGTGGAGCTAGTCTCTCAGCTACAGACCACATAGCACCATGAAGCAGATGACTATAAAAAATATGAACCACCGCTATCCAGTGCAGTGTGAGCATTAGCTCACACAACCAATGTTGTAGCCATTAAAAAGATCTCCACTTTACATGTCATTTTTCTGCATTTATTGCTGTACTACATGACCTACATTCCTCAGAGTAGAAAAAACACATCTCAGTTTCTTGCCCTCTACCACGAAGCCTTGACTTTTATAAATGGGAAGGGACTGTATTTTCGGTGCATAATGTGCCATCATGTGAGATACATTTGTTAGTGCAGCGAGGTCTGCTTATCACAAAAATATTCAACAACTGTGCCTTGGATTACCAAGGTGAATGGAGTGGGAAAGATTGCCATATGCCATATTTTGCCATGGAAAGGCACTGTGAAGCTAAACTGAGGTAATTGTTGTGACAAAGTGTATGACCAGTGACACTTCCAGTATAGCTGGAAGAAAATTAAGAATCCAAATAATATTCTCAAATAGACTTGTCTCTGAAGTTCTTCACTAGAGGGATATGGCATATAACATAGCTCCTAGGTTGAGTAATAAAGGATGAGATAATCTTTCATATGACAGGTAGAGAATTTATCAACAGTACATTTTGTTCATGAAGGAATCTACCAAGTTTCTAACTATGAGGAAGTTTTTCAGCAATACCTCATGTCATTGAACAAAATTATATTCATATGTGAAATAGCTATTCTTCAATTGTAAAATAAATGTGTGTAAAATAAATTCAGCTCAGGCTGAAGTATCATCATTTTGCGTATTCCTAAAATTTCAAACCCATTAATTCTTAATAAATAATTTAACGTCATATTATGCTTTTTAATACATGCCTTCCATTACCACTGAAGTCAGTAAAGGTTTCACTTAACACAAGGCTTGTACTCAGGGTTTCTTTCATCCAGATAAAAAAAAAAAGGAGAATTAGTAAAAAATGTTAATGATTTTTTTCGTGATATTTCCACTCCTTTCAACAGGATGAGCAAGAGGATGGAGTGAGGTAGTAGAATGCTATTCCCTTCAAAACTAAGGAAAGAGGAAGAGAATCGCTGAACCCCATGGCCTAGCAGAATTGGTTAACTGTAGGGTAAAATCTATCAGATATGACAAAGTGGGAAGACAGAGTGACATGTGCTTAAAAAATGATCAGCCCTCTTAGGCTTCAACATTGCTCAGTGTCAGTTCCAGACGAGGGTTTCAGAGGCTGGTTATTTGTCAAACAACTTACTTTAAAAAAATACTCTGTTATCCTTGTGATTATTCCACACTTCATTACAGAAGCATTCCTGGAGATTGCATGCACTAACCGGAACCATCTTACTGTCCCACTCTGAAATCAAGTACACCGGGCCTCAGCTGACACAGAGTGCCCTAAAATCTGAACATTAGCTATTCTGAAGGTGGTAGAAAGCAGAATGGAAAATGTCAGTCTTGAACAATGAAAGATCCTTGAACTTTTCTGTCTTATGATTTGAAGTCTATAACAGATCTGGAATATCAAAAAAAAGGTATCATTTACCAGTCACACAGAAGAGACTGGCTAGAGCATATTTCAGCACAGGAGAGAGTCTGGCCCAATATTTACTTTCTGCTGTGCCACATCCAGCATGTGGCTGTCCAGTCAAGCGGATGCTTCTGCTAGCTGCCGTAATAACTGGTGCCCTGACAGCAACGCACACGAAGTAGGATGCCAACAACAAGCAGCTTTCATGGGCCACGCTCAAAATTTTCTATTGAACATAATTAGAAAACCACCTGTAGTAAACAAGGTCTATCCCATCCAGGGTGAAAATTTACTGTTCAAAATGCACTGAAAAAAATCATTCAGGCCTGAGAGATGAGGAAGAAGCTTCATTGCTTTTATCTCATGAAAGTAGTACTTCCAAGGTCAGAAGTGATCTTAATATGACCAGGTATGATTAAAAGACTCCAGGTCAGTAGTCTCATATAGAGACCACTACTGTACAAGGACCTGCGAGGAAACTCGCCTCTGTCTCGTGCACTGTCTGAGTTCCTAACTGGTCTCCTGGCACTCCAGAAGAATGGGCCAAGGAGCAGCACTGAGTAGGAGCTATGCTATGACCCAGTGTGTTTGTAGGGCACAAACAAACTGCCTCTTTTCCTCCTCAGTAACACTGGGACAGTGTCTACTCTGGAGAATTCAGGAATTGCCACAACCTTGTATGATGTGAAAAAATGTTCCAATGTCATAAAATTTTACCACCTTTCTTCAAGAGCTTTGGATCACACATAAACTATTTTTGATGACATGAGCAGACAGGGGTATGCCTATCATGTCAGCAACAGGAAGAAGTGTCTGAACATAGCTTTTCAATAGAATCATAAGTAACATGATAACATTATTCTTAGCCTTATCATAACAGCATAAGCATAATCTCAGCATGACAGCAATTGTTATTGTTCAATAACAAGGCAAAAATAATTTATTACTGACCATATGGAAAAGCTAGGTGACCTGTTTTCCATATGAGCTTACCTTTTACTGGAAGAAGGGCACACAGCCCCAACCAGACACAGTGTTTTTGGTCTCTACAACCAAGATAAGAGATGATCTTGCAGAACCCACTTGTATGTTCTGAGGACAGCTCCCACAATGCCAAAATAACAAACAACTGTGCCAGGTCTATTCATTCTCACACTGCCTTTCTACCTCCTGATTCACTTCTGTATCAACTTTCAGTATCATGCTAGAAAAAAAAAAATAGCTGTGCTCTGTACAGTCTCTGCACATCTGTGTTAGCAGCATCTTTCTTTTTTCTATGACACAAGTGAGGATGTAAAAACTGTATGTGGGCCAGTGACCTCAGAGCAGATCCCATCTTACATACAGACATGGGCAGCCCAACTAAGAAATCTGCCAGACAGCATGTCTGAGGATTTTAATTGGCAGGACATCACTCAGTTGCTCGTCTTTGATCAAGTTCTGGTACTGTCAATGGCTGACAGGCTGGATTGTGTCTAGTCGCTAGAAACAGGAAGAGGAAGCTCCTAATCTAGCTGGCTACACGCACAGCAGGCTTCCTAAGAAGCATTATCTGCCGCTTCCTAGAGTGTGACAAAACCTGAGGAGATGCTGCAAAACAGCAGCATCCATATCTCCTGTCTTCTCCTCATTGTATAGATGCAAGGTGTCCTGGTGCATATGAAAGGAGATAAAAGTAACAGTAACTACACTGCAACTGGGGTGATTTTTAGGTGTCTTGAACAGAGGAAAACAGCTGTCTGTAGATAAAAAAAAAGTATTCTGATTTCCTTGATAAACGTAAGGGAGGATCAGATCCAGAAAGTTAGACAAGAACTTTATCCTCCAGCTCCATCTTGCGCCTTTGGTTGGTGGGCATTTGAAGGCCAAGATGCAGCCGGGAGTTTACAGAATTTTCTGAGACAACATAAGAAGTAATGGGTTTTAGTAGGCCTAATCTGGGATGAATCATTCCATTTGTCCAAGACTTACTTTTCCTATAGGAAAGATATATTCTATAAAGTAATTCTTGATAACATATGCTATAACAACTGTTCTGAATCGTCTTCATGAAACTGTGTGTATCTATCAATACACATATCTATGGTGTATACATATAGATTCTTAACTATACTTAAATATACACTTACATATGCTCTACATCTGTTGTCTCTGTTAAATGATAGAACTAGGTATTTAATATAGCCTAGGTATTTAATATAGCCAACCTTTCATGTGCCTTTTTCCAAACAGTCGTCTGAATACTTAACATTTATAATGTGATTTAATTCTATTTTTCCAAACTCCTAATACCTTAATTAAAAAAAATCCATAAATCAACAAATCAAATTAAAATGTAGCCATAAAATCCAGACAGGCTGTGTATTTTGCAAGGAAGGATGGCAGTCTGGAGATGTTCGTAAGTCTCACAAAGCTCTTACACAAAAGGTGGTCATAGGACTTCTCTTAAGGTAAAGATACCTTTTTTTTTCCCAAATGTATGGAAGTTAAAATTATATCAGGTTAGTACTCCATCTTTAACTCCTCATTGTAATGGAAATTTTTCTGAACAATTGCAGGCACATTCAGAATATCTAAATAGTATACTAGGTGTGCCTGGCTGTTTGAGTGACTAGGAAATATTAACTTTCCATCTCTATAGAAGATATGCGGGTTTTACAAAACTTTTCAGTGCTTGCTGTTAAAATCTTTCATTTTCATCTCTCTTGTAGGATTTTTTTGTTGTTTGTTTTGATTTTTTTGATTTTGTTTTGTTTTGTCTTGTTTTTTAACCAGTAGAACATTTTGCTAAGCCTATTTTACTTAGGGTAGCAATTTCTGGTGCATGTTAAACCATGGTAGCATCTGGCCTCTTGGCAGGTTCTGTAGGCAACTGGCAGCTTCGGACTAACATGTCTGTCAGATGGTGAGGCGGCTGCTGATGGGCTGTGCCTCTATCATTTCCCCAGATGTCTTTCTTTTTAAAATTCCCATTAACTCTATGAAATCTGTACATCTGTTTGTAAACACATTACCATGTACATTTATGAAATAGGGATGACAGTTAGGAGTTTTTCTACAACTGACTTTTCTATATTTTTCCTGATGAACTGTCGTAATTAAAGCTGTCCTTGTGCTATTTCTTAAATTCAGTAGGCTCTTTTTTATGGTGTACCAATTTAATTTCATGTGTATTTAGCTGTTGAGTTTATGTGGTTTTTTTACTAAGTGTTTGGAAAATACAGCAATGGATACATTCTAAACCTATAGAACCATAAATTCTGTGATAGATATATAATCTACTTTGAATGAAAAAAAAAGTCATATTTCGAGTCCCATAATGACATTTCAGTTTGTTCTGTGCTCCAGATATAGAGCATCATTGCTTCTCCTTATATTTGATGTTGAATCTTACTCTGATTACTGGAGTATTTGGATGCCTGCTTTATAAAATGCAGTTCTGTCACTAAAGGATTTGTTTTCTCTTTTTCTCAAAGTGGCAAATTTTTCTGCTGTCAGGGACCCCCCAGTACATCTCACTTTTCAAACATTTTCTTTCTTTCATGTCAAATGACCCCATTAACTTACAATTGACTTTTCAACCCCATACGCCTAGACTCCTGGATCAGTTGGTGAAAAATAATTTGACCTTCCTACTTGCACGCCATGTGGAAATCACGGCAGGAACAGATCGCTGAACCAAAGACAAGCAAACAGTGCTGGACACTTGCCTTTTTGTAAATCTGTACCTGAGGTCAGTCAACAACTATGCAAGTTGATATTATGTAGGCAGGCAGCATGAGGTGTAAACCAGCTGAGATACAAGGAGAGTGACCTTTAGACAGTGTATTGGATTTACTTCATTTGCCTTAATGCTTACCAGGAAAGAAGTCTAGAATGTGAAGTGAAAAGGCACAAAAAAGCACAAACCTCTCAAAATGACATGCTAAGAAAATTCAGTGCTTGCTTTATCCAGAAAGCACTTTCATAGTCAATCTTTTCTTATTTCCAGTCATCACCTCTTTAAATAGACAAAATGAGCACAACAAAATCCCCTTTTCTATCTCCCAGAGCAAAAATGGTTGTTTGACACTAATATGAGTTTATTTTGTGCCAGTTCGTAGTCATTGCCAGGCTGATGGAACTCTGAAATTTGAGAGGCAAAAAATATACTATATCATCTCAGTTTCATGAATTCTGTGGAACCCTCGAGGAGGGGGAGTTGTCGCCCTAGAGAACTGCCTTGAGTGTTAACAAATCATATTGCTAAAGGTAATTAGCCTAATAATGCTATATTTGGCTAAAGAAAAAGAAAAATTGCTCTTCCATTGGCAGTAAGTGAACTGGTTGCCCGGGAGAAATACTACAGTTTGCTATCGTATTTAGAAACAGAATCAAACAGATCAGAGTTGGATACTAAAATTCCCAAACTGCAAACAGCACTTGGAAAGGAGGACTTCCAGCTACATCTTCTTTGCTGACACACACAAAACATTTAGTCTCATGAGTTATTTTGACATTTTCCAACTGCTTTCAGGCAGCTATGAATTTAAATTTATGGCTTTGTGGATTTTTTCTGCATGGTGCAGTTAAGGAGAGTAGGTCAAGAAAACATTCAGCTATGTTTTGATCCACATAATTTTTTTGTCCTATGTAGAAGTGGAATATAACTCCTCAGAGAGAAGAATTCTTAGGGTATTTGCATTCATAAAGGTAACTTACATAGCAACTCTCATATTCAGATGAATAAATATTAATTATTCAAAGGTTTGAAGAAAGAACTCACAACTAGACTTCCTAAATAAGGACATCATAAACATATTGGAGGCATTTGGCTCTCGCTTAAGCTATGCCTTTGACCTTTCTGTGGCTTGGAAATATCTCTGGTAATTGCTGTACTAAAGATATGAGCAAGACATTCCCTCTACCAAAGACCAGAATGTTCAGAACTCATTAATTTTTTGTCTTTTTTTCTTAATACATAAAATAAGCATTTGTCATTCTCACTCATAGTCATCTAGGTGAATCTGAGGCTTAATTATATGAGAATCCTGAAAAGCATCCCTCCCAAATTCCGTGCAAGTACAGCTTGATATTAGTTCATTTGACTGCTATGCTTGAGAACATATGTTAAAAATGTAAAATGCTGAAATATTTTACAAAGTGGTAACCTAACTAATCAGCATATGTAACTCTTGCCAGTGTGATTCACTCACTTTAAGCTGAAGTGATATCTAACCCAGAGGTCAAATCCAAAAATTCACTCTGGTGGCTGTTGCAGCTGTCATCGAATGCAGACTGTTGAGAATTACAGCAGAGGGAGAGTAATTAGTGCATAGGGTTGACTATTGATTAGTCAAGGGTGAACGTGAAAAGGTTCAGAAACTGCATTTGAATCTGACTATAACACAGAAAGAATGATTAATTTCACCTCAGCAAATTACCCAAACATTTTGGTTCTAAAAATCAGGTTTAAAAGCATATTTTTTCCAATAATATTTCCAGAGTTTGCGTCTTTGAATAGGGCTTGAACATCTGTCTTGATCTTCTGTTTTCAGTCATTCTTTTTTATTTATGCCTGCAATTCAGAAATGCAAAGTGAAAAATAAGAGGAAGAATAGTAAAACTTTTCTTTTAACTAAAAGGAAAATTTCATCTGTGTTTGGTTCAAATTTTAGAGAAAGATTCTTAGATATAATTTTAACTATACCCCTTAATTTTATCCCTTTTTATGTTATCTAATCATGAAATTAGAAATGACAGGTATTCAGAATAATCATCATAGCAAAGCATAGAATTTTCTATTTGTTTAATAGCCCACATTTATATGGGTGTGTTGGCAGGATACATCATAGAGTGACTAAGCTGGATACTATCTTCACACTGAAGTATTCTACTAAAGATTGAGTTATGTTCTCTTTTTTAAGGATGGCAAAAGAGCTGCAGGCCGTGCCACGCCCTTTCACCTCATTTGGTGCACACTCAGTTTTTACTTTCTCTTGGTTCGATTTGAGCTCAAGTGCACTGACACTGTCCTACGAAGGATTGGTCTCCCTCTTTTTGCTTGCTTTTTTGCTTCTGGCAGACTTCTGTGAGCCTGTATGTACTTATTTCTTGTACTTTAATACAAAGGAAAATTTTACAAAGCTCTGTTTTCCCACTGTTCACTGGGTTTTAGAGAAAGTTAGCAAAATAGGACCTTAGAAAAAGCATTTTTTCTATTGCTTATTCGGCAGTTATTTTTCCCTTAGTTTTTGATGCCATGATTTTCTTGGTCCTTCAGTTTCCCGAGACAATAATATTTACTGTCTCTCTCACACCTTTTGGTTGATTAGTTTTATTTTAGTCTCTCTGAAAAGAAAATCTTTTTTACAGGAAGACTATTCTCTGTCCATGCACAGGTCACTTTATTCTGAAATTACAGTCCTGAAAAGACTTTCCTCATGGCTTATGTTCTTGGTAAAGATGTTCAAGTTTAACTTACACTCATTTTTCTTGTGGTTTTTTTTTTTTTTTTTTTTTTTTTTTAGCAGACAGATATAAATAGTTCCAAGTTCCCAACTGATTCATCTGCTACTGAGGTCTTTATTTTATTTTAATTAAATCTGTCTTCAGTTTAGTCATACTTTTCAGTGCACATATTCATCCAGCTCAGAATGTTGGTAAACAGTTGGTAGTGGATATTTAGGGAAACATTAATGAGAAGCTGTGCATGGAGTGAGCTTTCCTCTGATACACCCTTCCATCTCCCATTCGACTAAGGAAGTCTCAGTTTAGAGGTGTTTGTTATTATGCTTGATATCGTAGTATGGATGTTTCAAAAAATTGGCCTACTCCCTATTTTAACGCATTTATTTCTTTGGCTGTCTCAGATATACCCACCAAGCAACACAACAATGATTTCTATATTTAATTTCTCCTTCCATAAAAAGGTCTATCCCTTACATACCGCAATGACATATGTTTTATATTGTTTGAAGCAGGAAAAAAATCTTTTCTCAGTAATCTTCTCTAAAATATTCCTAATTTAATAGACTGTTAGGCATCTGTCCTCTCTCATGTCTCTTCTCTGAACATTGTTTCCTGTGCTAAAGTGCTCTTTGATCATATGCAAAGGTATAATGTTATGATATTACAAGGAGAATATATTTATTCTATAATTGTTCACCAGAAGTATCAGTTCAGAAAAACAAGTCGCATGAAAGAATATTTTAGATGTAGTTTTTAGTCTCTAAGCAAACACATCAAATCACATTTCAAATGAAAATTAATGATATATGAATATTAATATGCTTCTGTTTTATCAGACAAGACTGCAATTTGTTGATCTTTCTGTGTTGTCATTTTTTTCTAAAATGTCTACTGCTCAAGGGCAATATAACTGAAAGATATTTTAGAAAAAAGAAAAGTCAGAGGTCCTGCTAGTAGGAAAAAGTATAAATATTTAAAAGCTACTGGTCTAAAGATGAAGTTGACAAAAACCTTTTTGGTAAACATTTTTTATTCTAAAATATATGATTTTCCATAAACCAAAGTAGTTCATTGGAATACATCTATTTTATTGATATTATCAGAATCTTCATTGCATAATACTAATATATGAATACAATTAGCATTAGATCCATAGTATACATCATATTTGAGGGTAATATCAAAACACGAATAAATGAAGTAAAGAAAAATATTACTCTTCAAGACTTCAGGATTATCTAATTTAGTAGTTTCTCAGTCTAAACTGGAAATCATTTGAGAATTGAGACAAGAGGTTGGAATCCCAGCAATAAATAACTTTGCAAGAGCGAGAAGGACTGAGCTGGAATCTGTTCCCTAAGAATTGTAAATTAGGATGTGAGGATGCAGTAAGACCAAGCCACAGTTGACACGCCGTCCTCTCGCTGTAAAATTACCTTTTTTGTCAGAGCAGGAGTAGGCGGATTCCACTAACCAATATGAAAGTCCCATTAAAAGCGAGCGGAGCCTTTCCCCACAGGCCATGTTGGATTGTAAGCCTGGGAGACCCCAGTGCACAGCAATGCCAAAAAATGATCGTTGAGGTTATCTACATTAACAAGCAGCTTTAATAATCCTTCTTTATTCATTAATGTAATTCATAAATGAGAATAATGAATACATCGTTAAAGTGTACTATTTACTAGTTGCCAAACACAGTCAATGAAAAGGAACAGAATGCAAGATGAGCATGGTTATTATAAATAAAGAGTAACAGTTCTTCTGTTGAAATATTGTATTAATATAGGGTTCCATACCATCATAATAAGCATTTAGAAAAATAGTATGTAAAAGCCTATAATCAGCAATTTCTCTGCACTATATTATGGTTATTGCAAAATCAGTTCCAAAAATATAAATTGCCCCTTAAAATGGTATCTCCATGTACCATAAACTAAAATATTTGTGCTTATTACACATCCAATTTAGCATTTCAGATATTTTTAAATCAAAGCTGTAGTTTCCTGAGCTATCCTCTCATAGAAAATTGTTAAACATTGTAAATGCAAAGGTAGATGCTAATCAGTGGTTCATATTGAGTGGAGAATGGGGAGGAGGAAAGAGACCTCACATTCAGGTACAGCCACATTTTCTATGTCATAACCATCTGCAAAATAGCATTTATCTGAGCACGACATACAGTGAGTGCTAACATTTACTAGGCAAAGCTTTGGCATCACTACAGGATTTACTGTGTCTGCATCAAGGACAACACTCTCGTAGAGCAAACAACAGCAACCCAGGGATTCCAGCTACAAGAGGAAATACAGGTTGCTATGTAACAATTCATGCAGTTTTTGAGGCAGCAGATGGACGTTTTGAATGGAATTGATGCCCATTTGGCTCTTGTTCCTTGTATTTCCAGAAGTTTGAGTTTTAAAGCAGACCTGCCACAAAATGTGTTGAGGTTGTAGAACATGAGCCTGAGCACTTTGGATCCTTCTCTCTGCATTTTGTGTTCCTGGACAAAGTCACTCATGTTGCTTTTTCCTTGAAGGCCAAAGCCTAGATGTGCCCCATGTACACGAGCCTTAACTCTCACCTCCTCTGTCAGTGAGGGTAATTTATGTTGCCCAAGGCAAGTCATATCATGAGATGTACACAAGTGACATTTATACTGTTATTTCACTGCCTCCTCTGTGGAATAAATTGTTCAGCTTCCCTTCATCTGTGTGGGACATCTGCACATCAGTAAAGGCAGAAATGGGTCAGAAATGGGAAAACACTGACAAAAAAATGACAAGAGAACAAAGACAGAGGGCTGGTCATCTGCCTACAACCTTCATTGGGATAGCCAGCAAGGCATCAGTTGGACAGTGACCCCTCAAAAATGATTATTTTCTTGGCTATATGCTCACTCAGGCTTCTGTGGCGTGCAATGCTGGCTAGAGCATCCTTCCTGGTTTAATAAATGAGAGAGATGTAGTATTTTACATTTGTAAACCATACAACTGCAGGAAAAAAAGAAAAAGAGTGCCTCTTGCAGAGGAACTAAGTGGGAATATATATTGGGGAAAAAGAAGGCGACATAAGGAATTCTTCTTTGGACAGATAATGCGTTGTATCGATTTCTGTGAACCCTGCTATCTGATCTAGTCAGCCTGAGATGCTGGGATAACGGCGTAGGCTCCAAACAGTTTATAAGCAGTATATGCTGCACAGGATCTGCTGCACCTGCACAGCAGAAGAAGGAAATTCCTATTAAGGGAGGCTAGGCAGAGAACAAGGTGATTTGGCTGATACTACTAATAGTACTGTCTCGCTTAATGATATTGCTGCTTTTTCTCATAATAGTGCACCATTTAAACGCTCTGCTCAGAAACAGATAGCATCCTGAACACCTCCCCGCTGACGCTGGACTTAGCCACACTAGCAGCAGTCAGAACAAGCTAAGCGATAGCAGTTACTTCCAAATGCTTGCTCTAATTTTATAGAGTTGGCAGACGTGGTGCTCACGAGCCTTTTAAGGTGCTCTTTGTGTTTCTCCCATGTTGTTTTTTGCTGTTGCCTCTCCTATTGCGTGTTAATGCCAAGGCTGCCTGAAGCAAATCTCAATCTTGATTTTCATTCTGTTATAATGGCCTCTTGCCACTCTGACAGCTAAAAAAGATGATTTAGTGTTGGCCTAACTTGGAAGTGGGGGAATGCAGGAAAAGCCTCAGGTGGAGTAAGACCGACCCTAACAAGATGATGTCCATGTTAAAGGGCAGCTTGCTCAATCAGGCAATGATTGGGAATTGACCTGAGGAGACAAAGAATAGTTCAGATCTCTGTTTAAGTTGTTCAAAGCTGTATCACGGAGTGTAATAGATTGTCCGTTGAATTGGGAAATTTAATGATTCTTGTGGATTTTCTCATTTCACTGAGTTCACAAAGTAATGTGGGATGGACCTCATCTGATGGATAGATAAGATTCAGCTCAACTTCCTCAAGTTATATTTCAGAAAGGCATGAACATGTTGTGCCAGCACTGTGAGGTTCCCAAAAATGACTTTAAAAAAGTTAACATACTGAGATGGTGTTCTTGAGTCTGTGAATCAGGATAAACTAGTTCAAGTGTTATGCTATATTTATAATGTTTGTGTAGAGTACAGCTATTACTCACCTTAAACTGATAGAGTGAGAGAGTGAAAGGTTCTAGAAATTTTGATATGTGATTTAGAGCAGAATATGAAGACGGTATCACTATCTTGTGTAATTTTAGCTCAAAACTTCAACCCACAAAAATATAAAATTCATTAAATTGCTTTACAGATCTTCATGTATCACAGGTCATAGGAGTGTCACTAACAAGACATCCCAGGAGACCAGAGTTTGCTTGAAAGCATGCATACCACTACCATGATCTGCATATAAAACATCATATTTCTCCTGCTTACTTCCAACTGAGATTAGATCTAAATAATATGCTGATACCTCTTTCTCCTGGAATTCATATTTAACCAGGCATTCTTTGATCAAACCTAACACAAATCCAGCATACCTATACCTGTTTACAGGTAAATCAGTTTAATTGAAACACAGCTGTAAATACTGATATCAGTGTCTTTTTTATATACCTAAGGTTTAGGAAACACTCCAAGAAAGCAAAGCTGTCAAGAGGAGAGTCTCATCCATATGCCAGCTGATAAATCAGTACATAGCTGCCCCTTTCTCTTGAAACTCTTATCACAATTTTGCAAAAAATTGAGTCACAGAGATAGAAGAAACAGAATAGTTCCTTAGGGAACCTTCACATGTGTTGTTCCTTTACGTGTGTTTGAAATCTGAGGAAAGAGTCCCAACTGCACAAAGACTTTCCTTCTAGCCTTCAGCAAATTAACTTGTCTCCAGAGAGGGAGGAGATCATTTGGGGCATCCCTTTCCCTTGCACTTTGTTATAAGCTACCTCCAAATATTATCTTCTGGAGATATATTTTGGATATATCCTAATTCTCTATGACATCCTGAAGAACTGAACTATCTAATTCAAAGTTCTAGCTTCCAGCCAGAAACCAAGAACATAAACATTAGGTAAACCTGGACCTTCTTTTCTATTTTCATATATGATTGTACAGTGCAATATCATAGATCATTGTTCACACTTTAATATACATAGAATAATAGTAAAATGTGACCTCTTTTTTCTACTCATATGCCCTTTACTTTTAAATAGATATTAAAATTGAATTATTAAAATTATTATAATCTTTTAAATATATATTTAAGAAATAAAGACTTCTATTGTTCCTTAAGTGCTTCAGAAGAGATGAAGATGATTAATATGGACAAATCTTTCAAGATTCTAATTATTAGAAATAAAATATTTCATTGTAGGAGGTAAAGTAAGAAAAAATGTTAGTACCTGAAAAGACGCTAGTTAATCTTGTGGATTAATTAATTACTTTTATCATGACATGAGGTGACCCAATAGCCTCAGAGAACCTACACTCAGGGTGCAAGCATAGTATTAGAACCCGTCAAGTGCGTCGAGGTAACTCTGCAGATGCCAGCTGTTTCTACCTTGTGTCACCATCAACAAGAAAAACAAGCATTTATAAAAATTTTATCATCAAAGCTGAAAGGCAAACAAAAAAACCTCCGTTCATGGGATTACCAAACAAGTCCATATGAGGATGAATTCCAGGCAGAGTTGAATCAATATGGTAACTTACAGATGAAAAAATCTCTGAAAGAGAGAAACACTAACAAAATCTGCTGAACTCCAATCTGTTCTGTCAAAATGCCCAATGCAGGTACTCTTTGCAAAGACAAGGTCTGAAGTTTTATAAAGCTATGAAGTTTCATACCTGGAATTTTCTGTCAGTTTTCCAAATGGTAGCAGATCTCTCACAATCATTGGGATTTAGAAGATGGGTGTATAGGTAAGAAGCAATTCCATCTAGATAACTTTGAACCAAATTCTTGTTTTTTGTTACTGAATACCTGCTGTTACCAAGAACATCAGAAAGTAAAAAGCAAACACAAACAAAACAAAACAAACACCTCCATATGAAGTCTTTCCCAGTATCTTACTTTTTGATCCATGTCTAAGTCCAACTGCAGCAGCTGCTGTTCAAGGTATTTCTTACATAGGACGAGTGATTTTGGAAATGAGTGGTAATAATAGATTTGTGTAATAACCCACAAACAGGTAATGTATGCAGGAGTTGGAGACAAATCTTCATAATAATCACCACAAAATTATTGCTTAAGGTGGATGAATCTTTTCAAGGTATTATCTAGTTATCTGTAAGAAATAAACTGGTTTTGTAAAGGCAGAATTACAGTTAGTAATACAAGATAATGCTTAATACATCAATCCAAGAAGCTAAAAGCCCCAGCTGTGGTCTTTTCAGTAGATGCCAAACAGTTATTCAACAGTATCAAATGACATTATCTGTTTCCAGTATTTGAAAGAATTGGACTAGATCCTAACTTTATTCAGAGACTAGAGATTTCATGTTGGATGCAAACTTATATCTATTATATAAGGCTATTTGCATTTATAGCAGTATTTAAATGATCAGTAATAACAACTGTTATAATTGTGCCTAATTTCTTATATGTCTAACCTTTTAAATTGACATTGATGTTCTGGATCATATTGGCCTACTTTGCCACCATTACTTTTTAATCTAATTACCCACAGGCATGTGCAGGGGGCTGTCAAATTTTAATAGTATGATAGTATCCAGATAGGTACTGACTGAGGAAGGGATTTGAAAAATGTGCTTGAAAGGAACTATATTTTGGCAAGCCTTCCTGACATGCCAAGTAGCCTTGATGAGCAATGCAATCATGCAGACGAAACTCTACCCATCTCCACATAATCCCAGGGGGATGATACCAACATAAGGAATCTCAATTTTCTTTAAATTCCCTACCTAGTTAATAAGAATGCTCAAATTTTTAGATGCTAATCTTATCATGAGTCATTCAGTTCAGTAATCAACAGCAAATCATTTAATCATTAATTAGGTACCAAAATGATAAAAGTTTATGGTCACTGACAAAGATTCTGTAAAAAGTTAGGAATATGCAATGAACTTTAACAAACACAAGATGGGACCAAATAGAGAAGTGTTTTCAGCACAATATGCATAGCGTTAATGTTAATGTGAGTTATACTACTAATGCCATGAGAAGAGTGCTAAAGGTCCATCTTATAATAGTCATGAATAGTTCATTAACTTGTGATAGGTAAATCTTCAGAAATATTTTACCTTGTGTTCATAAAAATTCATGTCTTATAATGAGAGTTTATGAACATCTATAAATATACCTTGAAAAACACCACAGTTCATGAAAATTTAATTAACTATACTTCTAAATGGTCCTTTTGAATATAGGGTTCAGTTCTGGTCACCTCATTGTAAAAAAAAATAATAATAATATTACAAAAACAGAAATGGAAATGTCTCAAAGGGGAAAGTAAGAATATTGGAGACTTCTTATAAGGAAAAATCTTAAGATTTTGATATCTTAGATGAGACGGATAAAAAAAGAAGCAACAGAGACAAAATGTGGAAAATATAATAACTGCAGAGAACACATACATATCAGAATACCTCAGAACCAGAAAAAAAATAAAATGAAATTTTTGAGATTGTTCTTAACCAGTAAAAAGAGGTTTTGGTGGTGAACTATAATTAGCAATAATAAGGTATTATCAAGAAAACAAGGAGCTTCCCAGAGGACTTTTTTAGATGAACAGGAACAGAATCTGCAATTACACTTGTGCTTCATAATAAAAGATGCTGCTTCTTAAATATATAATGTGATCCAGCTCACCATGAAATTTAATCTCCTTTCCATTTTTCATCTTACGTTATTGCATACTTGGATATTTTATAAGAGTTAATAGATTTCACTGAGATGTAATCAAGAATATTGGCAGTGATGGAATATTGAACATACTTTAATCCAGTATGGCAGCTCTGATCTACATGATTGAAAAAACCTCCAGAACTTCAATGGGTATATAACATTATTATACCACCTATATACCCACTGCCCCTTAGGGCAGGATAAAGCCACTGTTCAGTACATCTAAATATGTATATTAAAAAAAAAGAAGACGAGAAAAAGTGATGTGTTTTGCTAGGAGATGCAGAGTAGTTCTTAATTAATTCTTTAGAAGGGCATCCCTTGTACTGATAACTTTAAAGATTTCATGGTGTATTAAATGCTACTTCTTTTCTCCAAGAAATGGAGATCCCTTGAGAGTGTGAGGGATCATCACGGAAGTGTTCCAGAGGGAATGGCTACAGGTGACTTTGGCCAGAGTCCAAATTTACGTGCATATAGCATAAAATGCAAAGGTCTGCATAAGAGATCAGGGTAAAACCAATAAATACTCATACTCAGCTGTAGTAATTCCCTTCAAGCAATAAACTAAAGCAAACTAAAGTAAAAAATGCGACAGCTAGTTTGCATTTACGACAACTGTAAGTCTCCATAAATAAGTGGATCTTTATGACAATTAACCTTATAATCAATTAAGGCATTCCTATGAGCTGAATTCAGGTTATAATTCAGATTCCTAAAACCTGAATCCCTATCATCAAAGGTGAGCACACTGCCTGCTTCCTATATATATATGAATGTATATATATGAAGCTCATAAGCTTCATATCTAAGAAAGAGTGGGATGTGAAAAAAAGGAAACAACACAAAACAATCAGAAATAACTGTATGTATAGCACAGCACTTCAGAAACACAGCAGCTCCCTGACCTCAGTAAAATGTCTGTGTACTGTGCATAGAGGGGGTTGCACAGCTACTTTGCCTAAGCAAAGAAAGAAGAGAAACTTGAGAGAAAGTAAGAATTACAGAAAATCCTTTATTCTCAGTACTGATGCTTTTTACTTCTTTTGAAGCATAGATTATGGTCACACATTTAGTCTTTATTTTTCCTCTTAGTAAGGTATGCTCTTTCATGAGTTCTGACATGCCATTAAAATAAAGTTACTCTAGATTAACCTATTCAGTGATAATGAACTATAATTATAAATTAGGATTTTAGTACAACAAAATGGATAACTTGCTGGTTTTCAAGCTTGCCAACTCGTTGATGTTCAGCAATTTCTCTATTCCTATTTATGGCCCCTCGTGGTTCACTATCACAACCTGAAGCTCTTTAACAGCACATGACAAGGTAACACAGTGGTATCAGTGCAGTAAAAATCCTTCAACAACCATAATAAAGCTAGGGAGGAAATCACAAATGCTCATCAGTGATTTATGCATCAGCAACATATACAATAAGCAATACCCTCTTTTATTTTAGATGAATTAGCACAGCACTCTCTGAACAGAGGGTACGTGCCGGTTATTGTCTCAGCTTTCACTCACAAAATACATAGCTCCTTGTGGCTGACCCAGCTTTCTTAAATATTTCGCTGGGAGAGTTCCCAGAGAATTCAGTGGGAGCTGAACCTTGCCAGAGGTCCTGTGCTGTAGCCTCACTCTTCCTATTTAAATTCTTGGTTATGCTCAGGCTGATTCTTACGATCTTAATAATCTTGATAATCTTGGAGGCCTTTTCCAACCATAATGATTCTATGATTAATCATGGACCTCTGCGCTCAAATAGCCCTTCATTTGGGCTATTTCCGGAACAAACTCACTTTCTGTGACTCGGGGTGAGGACTGCCATCCCGGCTGGTGCCACCAGTAGGGAGCTCTGAAGGACGGGGTGCCCAACATCTACCTCCCTGAACCGCCCTGGGGTGCAAGGAGGACGAGCACCTCCACACTGGGCGCTGAAGGGCACACTGTAGTAAGGTGAGGGCGGGAATGTGCAGTTTTTAGGGACTCGCCCTGTCCTTGCATGTTCTTTATTCACACTACAGTAGTTTGTACATATTGGGCAGTGCAGTGATCAGTTCTGGGGTAGGTACGGTCGATAGGGGCAAGTAAGGGACAAGAGTGCTGCCTATCTTGCGCCATTTTCTCATGTACATTAACCCGATTTCTGTATTTCTGCTAATGCAAAATTCATGTTTTGTTTGGCCACTTTGCATGTATGTCTGTAACATGGACCACCAATATCATTAGGCTTCAATAGATCATCGTCTAAATCTAAGCAAGTAGATGTAGGCAGGAATTTCCTCAAGACAGCGCTATCTTCTCCTTTCTAAAAGTAAACATAAGTGTTGAAATGGTGATAATTTCCACAGACTAAATGAGTGAGGAAATGGCTTGATTTATAAAATAAGTTGTTTCACAAATAAGAAGGCTAATAAAAGTAATGATTTTCAGAGCTTACAAAGTGTTTCATTTTTATTTTACTTTTTTTCCATGAGCTTTAATTTACTAAATTAAATTTTTTAAAAATGGTTCATGAACTAGTTCTTCATAGTTTTTAACATAGAATATTAAAACAACTTTCTGCCAAAAGGTGTTTTAAATAATACATTCACTGTAACAATGCCAATCTTAAATTATTATAATTTCAGTGAGTTGTCTTCCATTAAGGAAACCAAGTCTTCTAGTCTTCAGACAGTTCTAGATTTTCTTTTTTCCCCAAACAGCCTGAAGTAAATGTAATATTCTTTTTCTCTACACCTCTCTCTTTGCATTTTTTGAATCTCTTTGTCAGTGATTTTGAAAACTAAATCTAGTTTATTCTCTTGTGCTTAATGTTCATATGTATAACCATCTTGTTATCTGTCTGTGTAGGCAGATGGGGCTTTGCTTTCCTTTGTTTGTTTACTTGCAGGAACAGATATTTTTATTCTAAAAATACATTTGTAAAACTGTGCCTAAAGTACTGCATTCTCCAAGACTTTCTTGCATCTAGTAACACCTTTCTCTCCCCAAAAAAATCAAATAAGGGGAGATATTCTACTGGAATTCAAATACAAAATATTTTTTCCATTTTGTCTCCATACTTTTCATATTATTCCTTGCCAATTTTCATTTTTTTTTTCTTAAGAGATATGGTTTTGTATTTTCACTTCACCGATACTGTTGAAGCTGACTGGTAATTACTGCAAATAATACCAAATAACAAAACAATGTGTAGTATTATCACGAAATGAAGTTTGTACTAACACATATGAAATTTCCAGGAATAAGCCAGCATTTTCATTAAGTTTGATCAAGCAGACCACTCAGTAATTTTATCCACATACTGTTCTCCTAGTTGTTTTTTATTTCTTTCTGTTTCCCCATTTTGATTAGAATTTATTTGTTCACCAACCAACTGAAGTTCTGACATACTCTGTTAACAGGAACATCTTATTCAATGTATATCTGGAATTGTGTTTTCTCATTCCAGCTGCATGTCCACCCTCTCATCTTTTCTCTCTCACTGGTATACCTAGTACTGTATATACTACACTCCTTCCAGCCTTCGTCTCCTTATTACCTTGTAACTCCCACATGTATATAGAAATATGCATACTCCTATAATGGTCATGATCATTACATTTTTTCATGTTCATTTTAGGAACTTTTAATGGTAAAACTGAATTTGCTCAGTACTAATATTTACAGTTACTATAGCATTTTATAAAAAATAAATCTATAGATGTTACATTACTACCATTGAAAATAGTATTTTTGTGTAGGGACTAGTGCCCTTCTTCTTATTTTCTAAGTGATATCAAGAAGTGGAGATGCAGATGCATTGCACTACCATCCTCTACCTTTGCTTTCATGGTTTCAGTGCTGATTATGTTATTTCATCTTGTTCTCCTATGCTTTATACAGTGGAAGAAATTTTTTATGTGGCTCTCTTGCAGTACTATGATAACAGTAGACAAAGAAAGTTGTTGGCTGCTGCTACAAATTCAGGGCAATATTAGCCTACTGTAACAATTTTGGAATCAAACAGCCTAGGCTGAGAAGATGGAGTTTGGTGGCAACTTCCTTGTCAGAAATTATTAACTCTATAACTCAGGAGGCAGAACAGCTTTCCTTGAACAGATGTAAAAAATATGATGAATTGATAAAAACTTGCCTGTTCCATGAATGTGATTATCCAAATGCATACACAGCATATATTTGCCTCTAACAACGAGCCAGTGCATTTGCTATTGGTCAATAATCTAAAATTGTTCTACTTAAATTAAATATAGGAAGCTGTAGTCAATAAGAAGCTTCCTAGTATTAATTGACAATATATCATTAAAGCATGTAATCTCCCTATGAATAATATTAGTGATTGCAATTTCCTGGGGCTGAGGGGTGGGGTGTTTCTTTTTTCTTTTTTTTTTTTAGGCTTGGATAAAATGTTCTGGAAAAAAATAAGGTCAATAAAATTTCTTAACTCAAAAAAAAAATGCTTATCTGTGCTAATGTAGTAGCCTGTGAAAAACTAAATACTTCATATCTGTTGTGGAAAAGACATCGCTTTTGCCTTTCTAGTATTTTTGTAATGAATGTTCCTATGTTTCTATCCATGCGCACATGCACTTTTATCACTGATCAGGCATCCATCATGCCAGATAGATAGACAGAAGAGAGAAACATGCTATATATTGCTTACGTGAGGAAAAGGAGATATTTTTTAGGAAAAAAAATCAGAATATTTAAATCTATATATCAATTAGAACATGCTCTGTTCAACAAACATGTGCTTTAGTCACACTCACTTCACACACACACTTACTTAACTGAGATGTAAGTATTTGTTTAACCTTTAAGATAAGAATAAAAATGGCATCTGGGAGGGGAAAAGGAGCTGGTCTATTAGTTGCCACAAAGTCCGTGTATTGAGTCTTGGCATCAGAACATGATTTTAGATTCTAAAACAGGATCACAGTGTATCTCACAGTAGGATTAAACTAAGAACAAGACCCTTAAGAGACCATTAGAGGCCTGCAAGTCAGCTAAAGACAGTTGACAAAAAGTATCTCTAAAGCCTTGTTCTTCTCTGAAGCTTTGTTTGGACTTTTGGATATCCTGTCTATACAGGATCTGGAGTTAGGAAACTTTTCTCAGACGTAGAGAGAAATTTATTCTTTGAAAAGTTCAGCAATCTTTTCCTTAGAAAGTCTAGTACATAAAAGGTGATGCTATGTTTTGTGGGGAACTGACTTTGCCAGTGCCCCCTGGCTATTTCCAGCACCAGGAAACTGCCCCTTAAACAGACTTGAAGTTACTCTGCCCAGGGCCTAGACTGAGGTGGGTGCTGAAATGCAGCTATGTTCAAGCTTGTGAATAGATCAGCTATCACAGGAGGTCCCAGATGTCTTCAGACTTAGGCAGAAGATGAGTGGAAGTGCCCTTTACTGGGCTTTGAGCCCTTGGTGATGTACCCCAATAAACAGAACAGGTTTCAAGTTGATTAGAAAAATTAAAAGCAATTAAACCTAAGCTTCAAATGATTAGCTCATTAGGGCATCCCTTGAATTGACCCATGGTAATGGCCACATATTCCCTTCAAGGCTCATGCTTTCACACTTTCTTGTTTTGTGAATGCAGAAGTTTAGCTTCAATCCAAAGAATCACATTTTTCTAAGTGCATCATTAGAGATAAACCTGTTATAAAGATAAGAATGTTAGATTTTTTTTCATTTTTTTTTTAGACTATACAATTCAGGATTAGTACACATGTTCCCACATCCTTGCTCAAATAGGCCTGAATTTTATGTGGTGCTTAAAGGTGGCGATTTCAGAGGCATATTTCCCTCCTTTTTCTATGTGCTATGAAGGAAGTTTTTCCTTAGAGCACACAGTAACAGCAACAACTTTAAGTTCAGCTGATAATTCAGATCTGTGCGGAGGGTATAAAAAGTCAGTTTCTGCTGAACATTGCAAAACCAAGGCCCAGTATCTAGCTCTTATTGATTTCAATTCTGGAAAAAAAAAAAGAAAAAAGAAAAGAAAAACACATAGATTTCAAAGTCGTTTATGTTTTGCAACATCTAAATACAGTTGAAAATCTGCATTCTTAGCAGGAACCTCAAAATCTATTTGCTAAGGAGTTAAGCATGGATTCTTTAATAAATCATATTCAACATTTTGTCAGCATATTTAGGCACTTGAATGTCTTTAAAATACCAGCCTGAAAATCATTTTAGAAACTTGGACTTAGTTTCAAAGTCATATAGATATTTTGACAAAGTAGTGAATTCAGATGGTATGATTGAACTATTTAGAAAGTTGCCTGCAAGTGTGCCTCAACCATAAAGCAAGGAAATAGCTTTAAAACTACGCTTGGTAAACTTGTTCTTGCAAGCTGTTCTTGTCTGTTATTTTATTTAAACCAGTGGTGCTTGCTGATTGCATAACAAATGTTCAAAGATAAAAACACCTTGCGAGACCGGGTGTCCAGATGAATATCTGCTCCTAAGCATAATGTTGCAGCAATGTTGAATAACAAAAAAGAAAAAAAAAAGTATTTTGGGTTTCTTTTTACTACAATGTGAACAAAATTCTTATGATCAGTTTTAAAATTACATTTAACATTTTAATTCAGTGAGACATATGCGATTAGAACTAATTCCTTGTATTCATTTTTGCAATGTCTGTCACAGCTTGAACTCTGTTGTGACTTGAATGCTATGTTAAATAAAAACAAAGTTCATATTAATGGTAATACTAATAAAATTGTTAATCTGTGTGGTATAAAACAGTCTTATCCTAATACTAAAATATACCAGATTATTAACTTTCAAAAAAATCCAGTGGTCTTTCATTTGTAAGTGCTATAATTCATTTTTAAATAAAAAAATTTGAATTGTTTAAGGCTTTTTCATATACTTTCTTGTAGCTTATCAGCTCAAAGCTTTTTAAGAAGCTACATCCTTTTTAACTGAAAATGTATCTCTATTTTCATCGGTAATCCAATTATTTGACACTTCTAGTGGAGCCTACAAAAATTCAAATATCGATATAATCTCTTACCAGTCTCCTCAGTCTAATCCTCCTGTACTATATGGTAATTTATAAGTTAATTTGCTTTCAGGAGACATGGTCCCAAGCCTATTTGCAAGTTATTCATCTTTTATAGGAACCTACCTTTTAGATGAACCTAGCAACTTCTCAAAATGTTTCTTAGAATGCTACACATTATGTTTTGCAGGTTCACCTGCACCTGAACAACTGAATGCAGTTTTGATGTGTTCAAAATGCACAGGTAGAATAACTGGAAAAGCTTCCCTTGCCAGAAGAGAAAGTTGATGAAGATACAGAGCAACCTGTGCTGGAGTTGTAACTTTCCTGTAAGTTAAGGGTATTCCTCCTGGAAAACATGAGACTTGGGGCAGGTTTATAGAAGCACAAGTAGCATGGTTGGAGCAGTGAAAGACTGGGATCCATCAAAACCAACCAGTAAGAGCCAGGATTAGAGCAAAAAGATGTAGTTATTCAGGAGTAGGACTAGCCAGACTCCTTGCTAAAGTAGGAAACAACATGTATGCCTCACTTTGACCTTGGCATCCTCTTATGTCTGTTGTTGAGATGTACTGAACTAGCTAGACACTTAGTGTGGCTCTGAGGTCTTATCCCTTCTTGTCTACTCTGCAGTCTCTGCACTGAAACAGGGAAAGAAACTGGACGTAGAACTCTGAAAAGTTGCATAGCCACTACAACTCTTATTTTATGGATTATCAGCCTGAGAAAATGTGGTCAAATCCCTTCATTAGGAGGGACTTGAACTTTCTGTATAATCTGACTTACATTAGTTTAGCAAGTAGCGTAATGACTGTTTTTTTTCCTTTCCTTTCCAGTTTTTCCTCTTCCCAGAACTGTAATGATGCGAACCTATCAAAATATTAACCTCCAGTTGCCAGTTCACAAACTGGCAGAGATGACCGAGTGCCAGAGTCCTAAGGCCTTAAAACTATCCATGCCATAATGATTAATTATTATTTGTGATAATTAACAATGGAAGGCATTAATATAGCAATTTAAAAATATTTTCCAATTAATCATTTAGCTGTTGGTTTTTTTTCCACTCATGTCTCTACCCCCTCACGTATCTACCCATTCACAGGTTCACTGTCTCACACCAGCATAATTTTTCCAAGACAAGATGCATTTTGGAAACTCTTTCTTTAATATCATTCTCTTTCTTTCTCGGTGTTCTTTCTTTTTGTATATCAAAAATGAAATTGTAATCAATGTATTTAATGAAGCGCTGTAGCAGTAAATAAAAAACCTTAAACTCCAGTATACATCAGATAATAAATATTCCCCTTATCAAACAAACCTTTTCAAACAAACACCGTAGTGACTCAGAAATACTTATTTTTATTTTGAAATCTATACATTTGAAATATTTGTTTTTTCTTCTGGTCAGGTAATTATAATCAGAAATCTTTGAAAGCAAAGTCACACAGCTTTGAAATATGTGATTTTACAAAGTGACAGAGGAACTTTTGGGGACTGAAGAAAACTTACTGACCTCTGATTTCTCTGTTTTACTCTCAGGTAGCTCAGATCAAAATGAGCATCTCCAATAAGCACATTGATGGCTCTATGGTCTTAACTATGACCATGAATTGATAGTAGTGAATCACTATATTTTTTTCCAGAAATAAACCAAGATGAGTTTCATCTAAGTTTTATTGGTTATAAAGCAATAGCTGATTCAAAATTACACACTTAATTGTATATACTGGCTGAGACTTACCCTTCCTTTTGCTATTTTGTTCTTTTTTATTAATTTAATTTGCCTTGCCTATAGAGTGGTACCACAAACAATCAAAAGGTTGGAAAACTGTGGACTGGACTGGTAAATAGCTGAAGGGCTTCAACAGGCTCATCATTGACTCCAATGTATCACAGCTATGCAGGAATATATGGGAGAAAGAGCTGATATTTCTGTTTTTATTGATTGTGGACTGAACCTACGCAAAGGAAAACAGGACAGAGAGCTTTAACATCTAAAGGACTATGAAAGGGATCCTATCACCCTAACCTACCCTAATGGAACAGGTCGGGCTTGCAGATGGCTGACATCATATCTGCTTTAGGCAAGTCAATCAACCATGCCCCCATCTCTATTCAGGTAGCAAGTTCTATCAATATTCATCAAAGATATCTTTGCTTTAAGCAGATGACTGTGTCTCATTAATGTCAATACTTTACTGACATGCTAATGTTCTCTGTTGAATCAGAAATGTGTCTATTGTAGAAGTCCTAGATTAATTAACATTCTGGATGAGGAATAACTATTTATCTGATGTCATTGTCACAAATAAGTGAAATGAAATTAGGTAAGATTAAAATACTAGCAGCACTACCTCTCTTCAGATTCTTCAGTTTCTTTTGTTTTTAACAAAAAAAGTCACTTGAGAGTCGCTACACCTTAGAAAACAAAAGTTAGATTGTCATTTTCCTATGATGATTCACAGATTTTAAGATGCTAGTAATATCATGTTTTTTTTCATTTAAATGGAGTATCTGATGATAATGCCATGTATTACACTGAAAAAAAAAAAACAGATTGAGGTGATTCATATCACAGCACTTAATATGATCACAGCATTTCTTGGAGATTTGGAATACATTTTCCTGATTATCAGGGGGATAGTTTGTAGAATATTGAGCCAGGTTTGAAGAGAAGTCAATACTCACATGGCAGGCAAGAGATTGCACCCTCCTAGTTCAGCTGTTGCTCTGCGCAGAGCATTCTGAGCACGGATTCTGAAGAGCCTAAGGGCCTTCAGCTCATGCTAGATGGTACGAGCAAAGTCCTGAATGCAGAGCCAAGAGCAGATGCAGAGCAAGAATATTCAGCCTTACTCCTATTATGCTCAGGGATTGTTATGTTAATAGATAGTGATTTGGGCAATTCACTGTGAGCTATTTAAACTTATGTTTCTGGTCTGAAAGACCTGTCTAGACAGTGTCTAAAGCAAAGATGCAAAAGCTCCTCTGGAAGGTAATTCCTCCCCCTGAGCTTGGGGTGCATTCATGATGGGCGTCAGTGTGTGAGACTGAAGTCTCCAGTGCCAAAATTCCCCCAGCCCTAGCTGTTTAAACTGTTAACCTGGACTAAAGTGCCTGCCAGCCTAGAACCAAACCTGCTGACCTCTTACAGTGCTCTCCTGGGCGAGCTGTGATCAGATGTAGCTACATTACAGAGGAGAGAGGAAAAAAATTCAGCCCTGGCGAATTAACACCTGAGAGCAATTGAGCTACTCCTGGGGTGGGAAGGAGAGCCCCAACATCATTCAGTGGGTATGGGAATGTGCTTCCCAAGCTTCCCATCTTTCTCCATGGCAGTGTCAGGGAAATAGGCAGTGTCAGTGTTGGGGCACAAGACAGGCACCAGGTATCCACAGGACAGGGAAACAACTAGGGCCTGCAGAGCATATCCCTGCCTGTGTCTCGGGGGACAGGGGGTTGAGGCAGATATGTCTCACCCAAGGAGCTTTGATCTCTGTCTTCCTGCAGAGGCAGCCTAAAGACACCACCCCAGCTTGATTTAAGTGCAAACATCAGTCAGGATGGTATTCCTTTTCTCCCCACGGAAGCAGTTTTGGGTTTTCCCTCATCTTTAGGTACCTGACTGATTGGCCTAGGCTAAACATATATCTTGGGCAACTGTGCTTTGCCAAAAAGGATCCTGCCCTAACAGCTGAGAAAAGCTTTAGGTAATGCTTCTGCTTGCCAGGACTTTCATCTTTACCGTGGGCTGATGAAACTATCTCAATGGCCAGATTGCACTGGCAGCTGATCTGCAGCCGACCGATTATACTCAATTCCCATTTAGCTTGTGCGCTGCAAAACATACGCAAGAATGTCTTTAGAATAAGTTTCAGGTTTTGGTACCAGAAGGCTATCTTACTAAGCAGAACGTTTTGTACAGCCTTCATAATGCTAACAAAGTGCTGCCTTAAGTCCAATAAGCAGTGGATTTATTGAAAGTGACTTGTGCAGTCAATATCTGGAATGAAACAGCTAGTTTCATCTTGTCCAATTTTTACATTACTCTTCATTTTCCCAGGGAACTACAAAGCCGAAACACTTGCAGTAAAACACTTCCTTGTAAAATGATCTGTTTTATCTGTCACCAAGAAGGAATACATTTTCACTGCTTTAGCATCAGAATATGCATCCTTCATTTTATTTTAATTCAGCCACTGGAGCCCTAATGATCGAAGGTGTTTTGGAAGGTGCCATCAATTACAACAGTGAACTAATTCAAAAGTGAAGCATGAGCCCTTTTCTCTGTTATTTAGAGATCAGTGATGGTTCTCAGATCTCTCCTCTGTATACAAATAATACCATATCTCTCACTTGTCGCTTGAATTTTTCCAATGGCTGCAGTTTTATGACTTTTTGCAGACCTTGGTTATACTAACTTTATATTTTTGATGCCAGCTGCCGCAGGACAATTGCAATCCAATCATTCTGCTTTCATCTACCTTGATTAATTCAATTGTTCACAATCCCTGACTTCTGGAAGGAAATTCTGCAGAATATAGATAGGATTTTCCTCCATGAAGGAGGTGCAGCACATTATAGATTGCAACAAACTATGCTGGAAACAATATTTATTTTGCATCTTATCGACAGTTTTAGTATTATTCATCAAAACAATTGGACTGCCCTTGGGTATTTTTCATAAGCTTATCTTCAGCACATGGACTTTAGTCACTGGTAGTTAAATATATTGTGCAAGGAGAACCCACAGTATTAGCAATACAAACCGGAGAAGAGAGAGGGTTGTCCCACACAAGACAGATGTTTTCAGAACTAACCTTTGGAATTTGGACCTTTCTGTTAAGTCTTCAGCTTCATTTTTTACAGATGGAGAAAATTACCTCAGAATGGGAGCTGGAACAGCCAGGACGAGGAGAAAATGATGCATTAAATACCAAAGGGTAAAGGCTGAGGCAAAATGCAGGAGATCCTGCTCTTTGGGTGGCAATGAAAGAAACGGACAGATGGACATCTCCAGCCCCGAGGATTTGTAGCATGTCTCCTTCTGTCCCCTCCCCATTGATACTCATTTTTTATCTGTTTTAAATAATGATGATGATGATGATGATGATGATAATAATGGAAATAAAAAATCTGTCACAGAAGTGGGATGTGCTACTACTCCCCCCTAGTGGTAATGTGAGTAGCTCAAGACCTTCCTTCCGTTGAAAGTATTGTGGCAAAATACCAGACCACGAGCTTACATTTTGAAGGTTGACTTCTTCTGCTTTTCCTGAAGCTCTTCTGTTCTTTGGAAAAAATATTTTCAAGATTTGTCAGGCAACTAGTTTAATTTGCCATAAATTATTTTTGTTTTCACTAGCTCCAGTTGTGTCTAACCTCTTCTTTGTATGAAAATTGCTGTAGGTCATCAGGAGAAGAAGACCAGCTAGTTTTCCTGAGCAGAGATCACAGCTACATCACAGAATTATCATGCTTGTTGTTTCTGCTTAATAATTGTATTTTATATCCTAAATTCTTCTGCATCTTGCATTCTGCAGCACCTCAAGAGACTAAATGATCCCTGTGAAATGCAATAAACAAAGAATTTTAGAAATACTAATATCTTCCCATTAAGAAGCATGTGACTAAGTTCAAAGGGTGAGTAATGACAGTACTGCTTAAAGAAGCGTCATTGAAGAATTAATTTCACTAGAAATATCTCCATAAGAGTAGAATTGGTTGTGTAAAGTTCTGGGCAGATCAATTTTGATTTTATTTAAATAAAGCCCCTTTTTTTGTCACCATGTAAAACCACGTATTTTAAACATATCAAACCATTCAAAAATGTTTTCTATAAATAATTTAGCATTAAATAATTACAATTATTTTATGGATTATCTAATCCACTCCTTTTCCACTCTGTCTCACTGCAGGTTTAAAAGTTGCATGTGGCAGAGCTGATTTAAGGCAATTCAGAAATTAAGTGCTAGTATTGCTATTTTTTATACGTATTTGGACTGTTCTCATAATAACACCCAAGATGTCCCATCTTTTCATTGTGTTCTCTTATTCACAATTTATGCCCAAATTTTTAGGGAAACTTTGCAAGATTAAGAGAGCTTGTGTGAGCATTGTGCACTCCTCTGCTGCTAAGACTGAATCCAAGTATTCTCAGTATTATTTAGTTAACCACTGTCTCTTTCTGCAAATGGTTCTAAAGCCAATAGGGCTTTAGAGGGAGGCAAAAAAAAAAAAAAAAAAAAAAAAAAAAAAAAAAGTAAGTATAGTAAAACTACCTCTACTCAGTTTTACTTAGAAACCAGTTTTCTCTGCACTGTCTTCAAAAAGACCCTTTTCACAATATATATTCACTATTAGAATTCTGCTCTCTGAGCTCCACCTGTGCATTATATTCCTTATCACTAAAATGTTTGGCTCCCAAGGATAATAACAAAATAGGATATTCATAAAGGACATTTAAAACTCATGAATTACTTCATTTTTGTGAAGGAGAATTGCTAGTAACATGATTCAGAATACATGAAACATATTGGTGTCCCATCTGAAATGACTTCTTCTTCCCTTTCTCCATGTTGTTTGCTAATCAGATTACATGAGGGTGATTCAAGGAGAGTTTTTCCTACCTTTGGCTTAGTAAGAGTGTTATAGCAACAACATTATCTTAATTCAGATGCTGTAAGTTATTAGCCAGCTCCTAGGAAATTAAAACACAACAGCCTTTTGCCAGTTTAGGTACAATGCATGTGTGGTGTATCTAAATTTACACTGTGATCTATCTTGCAGCTAGTTTTAAAACAGAGACTGTTGAATGAACAAATATTTTGCTGAAGATAAGTGTGTGCTACTTTATATTTTTTTGGTAGACTGGCATTTTGTCCTTTAAGTTTCATTGCAATTATTATGTTGTAAATTGCATAAAATTACTATTGTCAAAGAGTTGCTCCCCACCAAAGTAAAGCCATGAATATTGTTAAACACCTACTGAGAAGGAATAGCATGTAGTCCACAGATTCTGTCAAAGTTACACGTGAACTGAATTTAAATGTAAATCACACAAGATACGTAATCCTTATTTTTAATTGATATGCACCTTTTCCTAGTAAAATCTGCAACGGTGTGAACTTACTTAAATACATGGAGATATAGCTGATCCAACTTATCACATGTAAACAAACTTTGAGCATATCCTGTCAGTAGCTGAAGGCTCCCTGTTGCCAGAAAAGATGCTTGAGTAGGAATGTATCTGATATAAGTGTAGTTTCATACACGTAGGCACACATACATATGTATATTTTATATATAAATAAAATCGGTAGGTATGACCTAAATATCTCGAAGTCTACCTTTGCCAGTTTTTATGGTTCAGAAAACAAATAAAGTTATGCTGTAAGGAATTAGTGGCCACGCTGTGATCACCTGGAGCTAAAATCATTGCAAGTCCCTGGCTTTGCAGGATGGCAGGAAAAAAGAAAGATGTGGCAATCTGAAAGTACAGTCACACTCTCCAAAATAAAAAGTTTCTAGTTCTAAAAATCATTTTCCTTCTTCCTTGCACCCCAGGCCTCCAGAGTATACACAGAAAAAGAAATAGCTTTTTCATGTATTGATAACATTTGCTTTCAGAATCAGTACAAAACTGTTGCTATACTGGAGGAAATATTGCCTGGTATAGCTATTGCTGAAACACTGTGAACATTTTTTTTTTCTAGTTTATATTTAAAATGTAAAACTAGACCCATGTTGGCCTCTGCTAAAGAGGCTTCAGAGAAAATTCTTGAAGGTAGAACTGAAGTGAATTCCCAAACAGGAATATATGCATTTGATAGTCTAAATATGAAGGTTAACTAATCCACATATATGTAAATTAAAGGTCCGAAAAAAAAAAAAAAGAACGAAAGAAGTTTTGCAGAGTTCATTTTTGTTTTCATCTTCCTGTCTGAGTGCTTAGAAGCAACTTTCAGTACAATTAATTCCCTGAGTACTGACTTTAGGACTGTCTGTCTCTCAGGTAAGAGACCCACTTTGCACATCTCTCCAGCTACTATCCCTGGCTGAAGATGATAAGGAAGTACAAGCTCAAGAAACTCTCATATCAGCCAGCAAGTGGACGTGGCATACTTGGGGTCACACCAGGGCACAGCACATAGATTGATCTAATGTTAAAAGACAAGCTCTCTGTGGGCACGGACACAGATCAAGATAATATTGCTGAACCTACATGCAGTCTTTGACACGGTAGAGCACAGAGCAGGATGATCACTCCTACGTGACCTACTCATAATCCATAGTTATCCAAAATCAGCCACTGTAGATTGTATAAAGGAAATGTATGTCTGCAGCACAAATGAAGTAATCTGGTTCTATGTGGCATTCATTAAAGTACAGCATTTTGCTTGTAGGACTCAGCTTGGATTTAGGGAAGATGAGTAGTGAAGGGAATCCAGAGAAGAGCAGCAGGAAAGATCAGAGGTGCACAAAAAAATTGCGCGAAGAAAACCTGAAACTCTATGGTGATGAAACCTGAAACTCTATGGTGATGAGCAATCTGCAGCTTAAAAAAAAATCACATTTTCTTAGCCAGACACTAAACTAAAACGATCTCTTAAGATCTTCTTCCACCTTAATTATTCTAATGCTAGGATATGCCTAATTTCCATTCACTGCTAATAACAAAGTGTCAGGACCTCTAATAGAAACTGTTTTGGAGGAAATAAAAGCTGTTTGAGAAATGAAAAAATATTAATTAGAACGGAAATTGTTCTGAAAACCTAGCTGAGGTGCAACTTTTGCAACTAAACAGTCCTCGCAGCACCCAAGGGGCACAAAGCATCGGATTCTTATCTGAATCCCCCTTGAGCCTAGTTAAATGCAGAGCCTCATTTCCCTTTACCTCTTGCCATTCCTCTGCTTCCAGGCTGCTAGGAAGCTTTATTCTTCCTGCCTTGCAGAGGATCTCACCACCCCCAGGTTGGATTACTGTAGGTCAGTGCTCCTGAGGCTGCATGTCAAGATAACGCACAAGTTCCAGCTGGTACAAATGGTATCTGTCACCCTCTCCATGTTCCAGCAATCATAAACACATCAGGCACTAGTGCCTTCACTAAAAATCAGCTTTCTTTGCCAGTACGAGGCCTGATTTTCCAAGTAATTAATGGATGAGTCCAGCTACTTTAAGAACTGACTTCTGACCTATAAGTGATTCCAGCAGCTGCTTGTTTTCTGAGATGATGCAGGTCACTGAGCTAGGACGAAGCATGTGACAGATGGGGTTAGAAAATTCTCTGCTGGGGAACTTACGCTTAGGAGAAGGACAAAACCTTCAAGAGGTGGTCAGGAGAGCCCAGCTTAACCCTCTATGGGGTAATGGTGTAGGTGTCTCCTATGTCCCCTTCACACCAAAAGCAGGTTTCCAGCTGCATAGAGGGAAAAGGGGCTCTCACATTATGGAGTGACTTTGGAGGTAGCTTTTTTTTTTTTATATGCAAGTCATATGTGAAGGGCATTCAGCCAGGCAGCAGATAGGTTGGTAGATGAATAGACCTCACTTTGGTTCCTGAATATTGTAGCAAATGGAGGCACAGGAACTATTGGAACAGGAGTAAAATCTCCATGAATCCACCATGCGTTAATTAATCCTCCATTTAGCAGCATGACGCACGCCACCAAGCACGTATATAACAGAGATAAAGAATGATGACTTTGGTAAATTGAATTTATGCACAGTAAAAGAAAGGAAGGGAGCAGTAACACTGTGTACTTAAGTAACTCACATATTCCACAAATGTCATACCAAATGTAAAGAGAAAAATAATTAACTCTCACATTTTGTTTTTTAGTGGCTGTCACACATTGTTCACACATAATGCCCTCAGTTGTGTGATTGCAGTCATTCTCCCTACTTTCTACTCCCACTGCTGAAAAGCAGGAGCAGCAAATTAGACCTGCCGTGTATATTTTTTTTCCTGTTGTATTAACTATAAGCTCTGTAAGCAAAGATTTTCTTGGGAATAAAGTATAACCTCACAGTTGCAAAGAAACAGAGTAAACGTGGAGCTCCTCTCCAACAAGAGAGAGAGAGCAGGATTTAGTTTGTTGTCTTTCCAGTCCTTAAAAAATAATATTCCAAGGGGGATCAAATTTACGACACTAGAATGGCAGTCATGACAGCCTGGCTGCTTCTCAGTTTGTTTGTTGTTCTGAGTCATCGCTCTGCAGGCTCCTCAAGTCCAGAGGGAGAAAAAGAATATGCTTTAATGGTTGCTTTCTGTCTGCACCTTGGCATTATAAGAGAAAGTCTAAAATTAATTTGAGAAAGTTTTCAAACTAGCTGGAACAGCTCATCTCTGTGTTTAATCACTGGGCACGTAAGCACAGTTGGTGAAATGAACAAAGCATAAAACATTTCTTTTTATCATTTGAAAGTGTTTCTGATACAAGATTAAGGTCCTAGAAAATTATTTGTTGAGAAAAGTTCCCGGGAACGGATGCAGTGACTGTGTCAGTGTAGAATACCTGATGCTGTACTATCATAGTCTGTCTTCACTGTTCACCCAGCGTAGAGAGGTTATTTACATCTGTTTCACAACTGGAGAAAACCTAATTAAGAAAGCAGCTAAGCTCCAGAAAAAATTTGAGAATCGGTTCAGCATACAGACTTCCAAATCCTTCACCGAACTTTCCAAGCCATTTGACTATCTTGTTGCATGTGGGAAAGCAACAACAGAGAGCAAAATGATTTATATGGACAGGAGAGATCCCTAGGAAACACAAAACTGGGAGTTAAACCACGTTTTTCTGCAAATCTGTAAGAAGCAGTTAAAGGGAGCAATTTGTTTTTCTATCAGAAAAAGAATGACATATTTTTAAAAACCATTAAAAGCAAAATAAAAAAAATAGGATGCTTTTCTGATGCCTCTGTTAAACTGACAGCATAGTACCTGCTCACTATTTCATTACTGCAGATGGCTGCATGCCAAGTAGGTGTTACACACATTATTTCCATCTAAAAAATATAAAGCTCAATTATGACTTATGACTGAAAAATAGCTAAGTAACATTTAATAGACAGAATTTGGAGATATAATGGAAAGTCCAATAAACACATAATATAAATCAAGTTTTGGAAAAAATAACTGATTGGCTGATGATGGCATAATAATTAGTGGAAATGTTTGTCAGGAAAAATAAGAAGTGTGTTTACATTAGCCTTTTTAATTGTACTGTTAGTACAACGGGATTCATGTTATAACAGCCAACTGATGTATATTCCGTAAAAGATTGGAAGTTTTTTAACATAGATTTCCAGCTGAATAACCTGTTGATTCTGCCTCACATCACAGAACTGTATTTAAACTCTAACCTTTCTATTTATTATTTTTAGACAATTTTCTCATGTTTATACCCTTTTCCTTCTTAACATCTCTTCTGTCTTTGTCAACAATTGATGTGCTATTTGCAAACTAGGCACTGGAGGATGGGGCTCTGGTTTTGTAGCTTTCTGCTGTAACAGAATGACATATTTTCCTTTAAAAGGGAAAGAAAGTTGTATATGAATGTAAACATTCTGTTAACAATAAATACAGAGATTATCTTACTGCTCTTATCATTATGCTAACATCCCGTGGATGATTGGGAATCTGCATCTCTTCACAAAGCCCACCCTCCTACTTTGGCATTGCTGCTTCATGCAGTACAGGAGCTATGTCCAGAGCTGCAGCGATGAC
Source organism: Crypturellus tataupa (assembly GCA_034781795.1). Taxonomy (NCBI): domain Eukaryota; kingdom Metazoa; phylum Chordata; class Aves; order Tinamiformes; family Tinamidae; genus Crypturellus; species Crypturellus tataupa. The sequence goes on from JAWLRI010000618.1 coordinate 1,580,825, forward strand.
AAATTCTCATATATGCCCCAAGCCACAGCTGGGAGGGTTTGGCACCTGAGGATTGGGCTGTAAATGAGGGGCTTGTTTTCATTCTTCAATACAAGAATTACAGGGCTTGAGGGGATATCTTAACAGAGATGACAAAAATGTTATTCATGCATTTCCAGAATCGCTAGGCTCGTGTGTAACTCAGAAATGAAAACAAGAAGCATCCAATACATGCATGCAGAAACAATCCTCTGCAAAGCTGACGGATGAATCAACCTTTTTTATTATTATTATTTTTCTGAAAGTCTTGTATCTGTTATAGAAAAAAAGCACATACTAGCCACTCTCTTCTAATCAAAATACTGTGTATTAGTGAAGAAGCCTTTCATTTGTAGTCCTCTTTCTGTTCTCTTAAGCAAAGAATTTTCAACCAAGCACTGAAAAATACCTGTTCTTTTATGTCACTCCTAAGTTTTATAAAGACTACATTTATAAGTTCATCATCAACCTGCTGCCTGTCAGTGGCAATTGCTGGTTGTTATTTGCTTAGCACCCCTGAAAATCAATTTTCTCACATAAATACAAAAGTGGAAATCTAGATGCCAAATTTCAGTCAGACAGAGCTGTGAAAAGCTTATCTATCATCTCCTGTATCTGTATTTAGACACAGGCCAGCCTTCAACCATATCCATCCACAAGGCAAATCAATCTTTCAGTCTCCTTTTAATATATTACTAGCCACATAAATACTAGTACTAACCACCTGCATCTTTGTTTAGTCGGGTACCAAAGGTACCAAAGAAAGGCATTTTGTCTGTATATAAAGGAAGCTTATCCTTCCAGGAATCCAATACAAGGCTGAGAAATGTTGTCAGGAGGTGACAAGACTATAGTTGCTTCCTTATTACTGTCTTGATGGTTCCTAGGTTGCAGCAGACCAGCTTGAGACCCCTCGGACCTTCATCAGTGTTTAAGACTTTGGTGTTCTCTTCGGCCTGTGTTATTGTTGCCATAGAGACCAGAGGAGGTGCCGCAGATGGGGTTTGGAGGCCGGAGTCGCAGCTTTCCAGCCAGGTGAACTGCGGTAATTGCTTATCCGTTCTCTGCCCCTACAAGTGGCAGCTCTTCAAGCTCCTGTTTTATTCCTTCATCCACTTTGCCCATGCATTTTTAATAGGAGGAGCCCAAGCAATGAATCCCAGCTGCACTTTCTTTGTGCCACATCCACTCTCAACTCTTTTGGCTCAGATCACTGTTTCCAAAGGGAGCTTTCCGTGCCGTTTTGGTGAAGAGTGACAGTAAGCAGAGGGGACAAGAAAGGAAAGGAAAGGAGAGAAAGGTATGGAATGATCTTGCAGACTGATTTATACAGAAGGAAAATATTACTTATGCAAAAGAGATCAGAATTGAAGGGTTTTGTTGAGTTTTTGATGCAGATTTTAATTACAGTTCAGTTATTCAATTTCCAAAGTTTGGTTTGGCTTCCCAGGGTAGTTTTTGCTAACTACCAAGACTCTCTGTTTTTCAAGAAGATGGTTTTCCCCAGTCAGTTGTTTTCACAGTAAAATAAAATTATAATACTGTGTTTGTATTGGCAAGAAAGCATGCTACAAGATCAAAAATAGAGGCGTAAGACTTTTCAGAAGAGAAGCTAGTTTGAGAAATAACTTTGCAAAAAAGAAACAAAACAGAAGCAGCTTTATTAATACTAAAATTGATGCTCAAAAAAAGTAGATATTAGTGATCTTCTTTTAGATTACTCATAATTAGAAATCTTCTTTCTCATCACGTGACTCGAATGGCTTTAGTTGCTGCCATTTACATAACTCTAAAATAGCAACAAAGCAAAAAAATTACTATACTTCAGTCCTCTTTTCCATTTTTTTTTTTGTTGTCCTATTTTTTCTGCAGGTCATCAGTGACAGTATGTTCTCACCTTGGCTCCCCACCTGCAGGTTGTCACAACTGAGTGTTTCACCTTCTCTGTTTCCTGATATGTTGGGAGATTTCAATCACTTTCAGGTCTAACACCTTTCATTTGTTTCCTTCTACAGAAAAAATCTTGTCTGCAATTCTGCTCTTTGATCCTATGGAACTGCTGATATCAATACCTATAGGGATGTTATTTGAGCTGTTCGTATCAAAGATTAACAGCAATAACCAATTACTGTCACCTTGCCATTAGTGAAAGTAACAGCAGGGAGGCTATTAAGGCTTTGTGTCCTGTATCAAAGTCCACTGATTAATTCACTTCTGCTATCAATTTTAGGGGAGCAAATTAATGTGATAAATTCCTAATATTAGTATAGGATATGCATTCAACAGGACCTTCATATGTATCCCTGAAAACCTCTTTGTGTACTTTTCAGTGCAACATCTGCATTTATAGCTCATAGAATTTGTTACCCACACCATGATTTTTGTACGAAAAATCCATCTGTACAAAGTGCACATACTTCAAATAACAATACCCATGATAACAAGCAATATATTTTGCATTCACAAAACCCATCATATTGACAGCTGCACGTGATTCTCCGGATTGCTATTTCACTTGAGCCTCCCCTCTCCTCACACACCATTAAAATAGAAACAATTTATTGCCCTCTATTACCCTCTGACTGCCTCTTCTGTCCTACCTTCTTCCTCTCACCCAATCAATCCTGTCCACATCCCTGAGTGCACACACAGTCTCCACATCCTAATGATTTTTCCCATTTTCTCAAGTTGCTGCTCTATCACCCCATCTCACCTCCTGATCTGCTCACCTCTCCCCCCTTTATCAACAAACTCCTTTGTTCTTTTCACTCATGACCATCATGACCATCTTGGTCACATTAATTCAGGACTGATGGAGCTAAGAAAGGGCCAGATAGAACTAAAATAACAGCAATGACAAAATCAGTTTCCTGTCCTTTTCAAATTTTATTGAGTGTAAAAGATAATGTACTGTTCCAGCTTCCAGCTGTGGTTTGAAAGCTATAAACTAGTGAAGTAACTCTCTTGTTAATGCATTCACATGCTGCACCAAATACCCACGCAGACTCCCATGTTGCTGAAATGTTAATTCAAACTCTCTCACTTCAATGAAAGCATACAGTGAAAGAAAAGGACATTTGCACAAGTCTTCTGCTACACATTACGTGGTCTAGCCAGTTTGACCTTAGCTGAGTACTTTGGTTCAGATGATAAGTATATAAGCCCAAAAGTGCTGCTGAGCAGAATGGGATCCCTAGTCTCTGTAGAAAAAGTATATATTTTTTTATCATTCTCCTGTGTACTGGACACTTCTGTTGAAACTAGCACAAAGTCTTATTTACTATACTTCACTACAGCAATAATGGATAGAGTTATACAGCATATGTCTTGAGGATAAATTGCTTCAATTATTTTATTCTGAGAAACAATGAGAATCACACTGATGATGTTCAAGCAATAAGAACAACAGCATTATTTTTACTCTTTAGACAAAATCAGCTATGATCCATAAATCTTTATACATGCAGAGTTTACCTACACAGTTCAGGGAGTTAATTTCTGCCCCTACAGAGTAGGCTACTGTTGTGCCTTGATTGTGAAACACACAGGCTTAAAACCTGAAATACCTAAGCTACCTGAGTGCATAGTTATATATATGGAAAGCCTTTTTCTAAATGCCAGCTAAGGAAGTCCAGGAAAGACATACCAATCTAGGTATCTATTCCTCATCAAGTGAAATATCAGATTCTAAGTTTTGACTTTTTGTATGTAGGGAGAACACTTGGAAACAGAACAGACTGAAATCATAGGAGAAATATCTGACAGAACTTGCAAAAAGATTAAGCAAACTGTCATGATGGACAATTACCAATTGTCCAGTTACCAATTTGGAACTCCAAAAAGTATCATTTCAACAACAACAAAAAAAAAAAAAAAAAAAAAAAAAAAAAAAGTGGTTTAGGATGTGCAGTGAGTATTCAGGGAGGTAAAAAGGCTTTTCTACAACCTCAAGAGGGAAGAGGGACTAGTGCTGCTGTGATGGAACCCCATGGAGGAAAAGGTTTTCCATCCTTGGTTGGAGAAGGTACAAACCTATTACTATTGCAAGATGGTGCATGAATTGGAGCAGCAAGTGTAGAGTTGTAGTGTGCCTATAAGCCCCTATAGTCTTAGATTGCCTTCAGTAGGTCTAAATTCTAGACTTGCCTTTGAAATACTCCAAGATCAAGAGAGTTCTAAAACCCTCAGAAGACAATATTACACAAATAAAAGTGCAACTTTGAATTCCAGTCCAAAGGAAAACTGCTTATCTAATGTATACACTATGGTGTCAAGAGGCTATGGAGACTTAGCTCGGACTGTCTGTTCTGTGGATGGAGATGCAAGGTGAGCAGGAATTGAATGTCTTCTTTCTGTTCTTTCCTGCAGGGTTGGGGAATGGAAGCCCTTGGGACTAGGAGACTTTAGCTGGGTCTGGTGCAGAATGAAATAAAACAGATAGCACGCCTGGATCTTATTTCTGTTCTGGCTGCTTGTTCTGCAGTTAGGTCGCAGCAGGAGATGACAGTCATGGACAAAATAATGCATTTGTCAGAGTTTGTCTTGGATAAACCGATGAGGGAAACTTTTTTTCCTTGTTGAAATGGCTTCTTGTATTTTTTTCTTCTTCAAGAATGGTGTTTAAGCTCAAATGTTCAATGTGTTGTGGGGTGAAAAACTTTTTTTTTTTACTCCTAGATGTTGAACTAATAGTAAAGACTCATTGCTGCTTCACTATCTTAGAACCTGAGTAAACTTTTAAAATGTCCTAAGCAGATACCAATAATTTCTGTTTACAGTCCTAAAAATGAATAATATAGCTTTATTTTAAGTTACATAACTAATAGATATAGCAAGAGATATGTATTTAATACATATAACAACTACAGATGCTATAGTGTGCCACAAGGTTAAATTTACACCTAGGAAAATCAAGAAGCTCTCAAGAATCAAGTGCCTCTGTCGTGGCTATCCATTCAGCGCTTTTAACTGTCTGAAGCTCTGCACTTTCTCTTTTGCATGTTATTTTGCACACATACACATCACACACGTGCACTGCATCCCAGTGCCTTTTTGTCCTGGACAGGCACAGTTCAGCTTGCGTAGGAAGGCTAAAGCAACTGTAAGTAGAATGGATTGTCTAATAGATGTCCGATTGTAGCGAATAAGTAGTTTAAAGGGTAAAAGTGCCCTGGAGTTGGATGCTGGTTATTTTCTATAATATTTTGAAACAAGGAAAAATAAAACAATTTACCTCACTTAATAATATCTGCATTATATAATTGGTATATATAAAAAAATCAGAGTTTGTGAGGGAGCAGTCAAGTTTGATTTTACAATTCAAGTACTGGAAAATAGTTACCCTTGTAAATCAGGACACATGAAGGACAAGGACAGTATGCATTGTTAAATATTTTTTAGTCTTTATGCAATATTGACAGTGTTCAGGATTTTATTGATTCATTTTCGTATGTCCAACAATCAGAAATATAATCTTTGTGCCTAATCATGCAGTGGGTTATTTCATCCACATAAAGCAAATGGACCATATGTTTGACTTTAAAATTTATTCCTTATTATACAAATTAATGCTTGGTTTAATTTTTGGACATAATATTCAGTGAGAGAGAAAAACATTGACATTGGGTATCCACTCTGTTAAAAAGTTAACAGTAACACATTGCCCAACTGTTAAGTTATTTTGATTTAATTCCAAAAGAAATTAGTCATCTGAATTAGCTTTAGAAAATTCACGAACATACGGTTAAGACTAGGTTCTCCTACCCTTATCAATGCAGCTTAAGATTTAATGTGTGAATAATAACACTGATGTTAATGTAACTGTTTACATAATAAAATGTTAGTGAATCTGGGTTAAAGAATGTCACAGTGCTCTGTACAAAAGTTTTTTAAAGTACAGATGAGTAGCAGCTCCTATTCTTTTACAGGAAAAATCACATTATCATAACAAATATTATCATAACTATCAGGAAAAATGGATAAACAGAGGTACTGAAAACACTGTGTTTTACACGAAAAGAGCAGAGATATTTCAGGATACAAAGTTGTAAAAACTTCAATGACTAAGACCATAGTAAAATTTTGTTGAGATTTGGTATCACAATAGGGTTGCCCCAGACTTTAAGGACTGGATTTTATTATCAGAACAATAATTTTATTATCAGAATATGAGAGAGAAAATGGGATTTGCTCAGAGGAGAGTGGATCAAAGCTGGGGAAACAGCAGAGAAACAATGAGTGAGCAAAAGGAGGTGGAAACCAGAAGCAGCTATTGTAGTTTGAAGGTATAGTAGTATTGTAGTTTGAAGTATTGTAGTTTGAAAGTATAACCCAGGAAAAATTTATCATTGATGAAAAAAGAATGATACCCCTTGCTTTTTTGACACCTCTCTATTAATGCAAGTCACCATTCAGTGAATTATTGGTTTAGAAAGCAGAGACCATCTGGAACAAATTAACCTTGTTGCCTGCCTCGCTGTCTGCCGAGTCTCTGTGCCCGAAGCAGTTCACAACCAGAACGATGCGCAGCTGAGCCAGTACCGTGGCGGAAGGAGCCGCTGGAGAAGCCCAAAGGAGATGATGAAACGTACATCTGGTCAGCAGGACAACGGATTAACTCCATCTTTCTTTCTCAACTTTATTTGGCCTTTCAAGAGAACTGGCAGGCTGGTACCTATGATGTTTTCTTGGAGGTTTAAGGAATTGACGTTGCTGAGCTGTAAGTCGCTGCCCTCTCAGCAGAGATGCCGTAGCCTCATGAGGAGAGGAACCAGTCATACCAGGCAGCGTCTTCCTGAATATTTTCAAGCTTATCTCAGAAAATTAGCCATCACTGCCCTTTCACCAGGGAGGAAGATTGGCACCTTGGTAGTCACAGGAGTTATGCTGCTGAGGGCAGTGAAGACTGGCCTGTGCAGGCCCTTGTGCAACCTTTTCCTTTGCCTGCGTGAGCTGCAACATCACTCACTTGTATAACTGAAAAGATCTCCACAGTGAAGTGTAGTCCGACCACGTGCCATTTTTACTGTTAGAGCTATTAAATGAGAGGAAGAAGCAGATTTTTAAATCAGCAAGTTATAATCAAAAGTTAAAATCCCTTTCTAATTATATATTAGTACGTGTAGATTAAAAGTATGAAACAAAACTGCAGTTAAATTAGTGTGGGTTAGATGTGAAAAAATTGAATTGTTTCATAAAGCCTGTTGGAATGAAATAAATCTCATAAAATTATGCACAGATAAAACTTAGAATTCCTTAGAATCTCTCTCCTCCCTTCCTTTACTCCCTAATATTTGTTGCAGAATAATGTAACATTTCATTATAGCCTCAAACAGAAAGCAGATTTTTTCATACAAAGGGGGAAAAAAGTACAATGGTTTAGAACAATTTCCCTTGCTCCTTCTGAAATATTCAGAGATTAACTTGCAAATAGTATTGAGAGCAATTTAATTTCTAAATCCTTATTTTGTTTCAAAGAAAGTTACATAGGTTCCTAACTTCCTTTATATTAAAGTGATTCTGTTTTTTGGAGGAGGAGGAAAGGGGAACTATCACTGAAAATGGATTGGTATTCCCCATAACAGTTTACCTATTCATCTGGATAGAAACTGCTTTTTTTTTTTTTTTACTCTAAAAATGTGAGGAAGTGATGAGAGCTTCAAGAAATCCTCAAATGATCAAAAGTCATTTTGAACAATACTGCAATAAATAAAGGCTATCTCTTAATGACACAGAGACTTTGAGGAGTAAAACACACCACAGTCATAATTTTAACAGAAAAGGCCATTCTCAATGGCTTTGATTCATATTTTGACTCTTTTCTTCCCATTGCTGTGATAGCAGCAGCTGCTGCACTGCTTTGATGTTGACCCCTTGGGTCTTGGAAACAGGGTCCATGAGAGAGAAGACAACACCATTTTGGCTGCTCTTCTGCCCATGGCTCTACCTTGCTGCTCCTGCACTCACTGTCAGCAGGGATTCATACCTGCATACAACCCAGATGCTGGAGATTGTGCCACGAAAGTAAAACAAGCACCTGACAGAAGAATTTTATCTGTGTCCTTCTAGCTAAGGGAGGAAAAAAGATTATCCTGCAGGACTGTGACTGTATCTGTGGTCTGTCATGGCTTATTTGTGCATATACTAATAAAATCTCTTTTTGAAAAAGTGAATAAAAATTTACATACAATTAACAATTTGTATTTGATGGGCCAAGGATGCTGGTGGAAAGTATATATATATGAAATTAAAAAAAAAATCACAATCTACTTAGATCAAATTTTTAAACAGATAAAATTTACAGCAGCTGATCACTCCCAATTTCTGGCTACATACACAGAAGATTCATGTATTTAGTGAATAAAATGAATTCAGCTATGAATCAAACATACAAAATGAAGACTGCCTGTATTTTTTTTCCTATCAACTTACCTGTAGAACAGTAGTAGTTCACTTACCCTGTTCAGCTATCTCAAAGTTAAATTCAATTTCTCTGGAGAAGAAACCTTTGCAGCAAAGAAATAAGTGTTAATTTAGTTCCCAGTGAACAATAATCCAATTGCCTTGCACAACATGACTGAGGAGTTTACTGTACCCAGACAGACTGCCACTCTGGTGCTATCAATGGTTTATGTCAGCCAAACAGAGGACAGAAATGCAGCTAAAGAGAAAAAGAAAGCATGCAGGTTTTGTTTGGGATTTTGTTTCCTCCGTGCTGCAGGATTATGGCTTGTAATTAGGCATTGTAGTGCAGGCACAACGTGTTATTGAAATTTACTGCAAACTACCTGTCTCCTGCTTCTCTCAAGGAAGAATTCCTTGCTGGTTGATGCCTTTGTTGAAGAACAATTGTCGATACATCTGTACCTATATTCCTTTTCCTTCTAAGTTCTTAGATGTTTCAACATCTTTTCATTCACTAAACTTCCAATACCATTTTGGCAAATTTCATTTTCGGCTCGCTTTCTATTTTTAACCAAATAGTTTAACAGTTTCATCTATTTCTTGTATGCAAGCTGAAGATTATCTTATTTTGGGATACGTCTGGCAAATTAGCTGCTCCATGGATAGCTAAGCCTTTATTATCTGTCACTGAGTCTGCTTTATTTGATTTTAAATATCTATGTGGACTTGTAATTGCTTGTCAGAGGCCTCAATTGACTTCTTGAAACTATGCCTGAACTTGATGTATTTATTTTTAAGCCCTTACCTGCCTTTTCTTGACATCTACCATAATTGAGCTATGATTGAAACTCATCGTAGCCAGTGTTTTCCTTGCAGATAGATAAGCTTTAGAAAGTGTGGCCAAGATTTGTTTGATTTTCAGATCATCGACTACTGTACATAAGAATTATTCCTAGATTTCACCTCCTTCTTCAGGAAGAGTAGGCTTGTTACACTAGCACTGCCATCTGGATCCTACCAAAGGCAATATTTTGCTTAATTGTGATTTCTTTGTGCATATCGAGCTGGACTAACAATGTGAAAACAACTATTTGTTCCTGCTGACAATCATATGCAAATTTTGAATTTTCATTTTAATTGTTTGGAGATTTTTCCCTTTGTCTCATTGCTTTTCTTTTGTTTGCAAGATTTTCTGCTACTCTTTCTTGCACAAGAATATCGTCACTGAAGATGAAGGAATGCTTTTGATATAGTCTATAGCATCTCTAAAAATAAGTGGAATTATTGGACTCCGATTTTGTCAGTGTCTCAAAATATCATGATAACTGGTACAATTATTCATCTTTTGAGCTTTTTGTGGTTAAATTAATAAAATATATCCTCATGATTAAAAAGAACTGTCTGCTCTTACAGCAAGCCTAGCGTCATGCTCAACTGTAGTGCTCTGATTGCAGTGTTTTTGCAAAATATCCCATTGCAGCTGTTGTTCTGCCATGATGAAGGTCACTTGAGGGAATCAGCTGAGGTCCTAGTATTATAGGGGATAAAAATACTCAAAGGCTGCATGCTTACTTAAGAAGGGAAAATGTAGATTCTCAGGATGTAGATTAATGGGAATTTCTGACTCCCATGGTAAAACACAGAGCTTTGCATTAGGACATCATTTTTCCTAGAGACAGTCACACATTTTAGAGGCATTGCCTACAGCATAGATGTGTTCTTTTTTTTTTTTTTTTTTTTTTTTTTTTTTTTTTTTTA
>JAWLRI010000618.1:1591112-1607881 GCA_034781795.1 Crypturellus tataupa
GTAAGTCTTTCCTGAATTTCATATGAGTGCATATATTTTTATGGTATGTCGTGTTCACATACCTCCAAAGTCTGATAATCTTCAAACTAAAATGAAGGAAACCCAATATGAAGAGATCATTCATATGAAGGAAAAAGTTTCTTTATTATTAAATAGGAGCCTAAACTAAAACTTTTGGCTGTGAATCTCAAATCCTCATTTAAATTTAATCCTGATGCAGACCTCTATATTGCCTCCTGATGAATCTCAGATGTACTGCATAACCCTGCAATTAAAAAATAGAACAAAAACTGAGATCTGAAAATTGGTTTTCCTGAGAGTATAACTCTTTTATTCAAGGGTAATGCTCTATTTGCACTTCAGTGAATAGTCAGCAGTGTTAAGGCAATTATCATCTGAACAGGTGTTTCCAGGGATAACGATTAGTATGCCTTCTGGTATTTCGAAAGTACAAGTGCATTTTTGTCCAAATGCAAAATCCTCTCTACTAAAGATATTTGTAAATAACTTTTATTCACTTTTCTATATATGTTTCCAAATATTTTCAGATCTTTCCAGCAAAAACCCCTTGGGCTTCCTGGGATGCCTTGAGTCTATACATGAGACAGGTGGCTTCCAAAATGATTCCTAGAAAAGCAGGGGTTTTATCAAGCATACAAGGTATCACAGTTCTCTACATAAGTTTAAATTGGAAGCCTGTGATGTACAATTTCCTGTTTCGAAGGCCTTGGTTAGGAAAAGCACTGTGCAGCACCTCTTAGGCAATCAAGGATTTAATGCATACCCTAATGCCTAAGCAACTTTAATAATGTTTGGTGATGCAGTGTATCTACAATTCAGCAAAATAGAAAGAAACTGCCCAGTCTAATAAATGGGCAGGCATTTTTGTGCACTTAAGGCTGAAATAGAGGTGAATTGGAATGATTATTTTAATTATACCTGGCATTGTAAAAGGATGGTTAAAGAACCTGAAAAAATTGTTGATGTAGAAAATATCTTTAGGGAACTATTTCCATCTTTGACATATGCACCTTGAGAACCTCAGAGAAAAAAAAATCAAGTCCTATGCATTCTACTGGACTAAAAGAGTCTTAACCCACTTAACCCACTATTGTAAAGTATATTTACAATAATACTCTAGATTTATTTCTCTGTATAAACAAAGTATTTTTAATTTGTAGCTTACTTCCCATCCACACCATATTCAATCCTATTATCATATTCAGTCCTATTATATTCATCCTTCTTTGTGACACACCACTTATAATATACTTGACCTCCTAAAACATGCATATATGAGTGTTGCCATCTATTCTCTAGGCAGTTATGGATATATTTACCATGGGAATTTATTTGTAACTTTCTTCTTCCTAGAAGGAGGAAACACCTACAAAGTTTAACTCATTATAGAGTAAATGAATGCTGTCAACAGCTTATAAAAAGGTATTTCTGTAGAAAATGTGTTTCTTAAGGTTTGTTTAATCAGAAATGTTAAAAAAATCTTAGGCATAAGAGTACTAGTAATATTTTAAGTAAATGTAGAGTTACAGATCAAACAATTGTATTTGATTCATTACCATGAATCACAAAATAAGTAAATGCTACACAAAATAAATGATACTTATATCAGTTATGTATCTGTGCTATATGTTCTTTCTTTGAAAAGGAAAATTGTGCCGAGAAAGGATAAGGAGAAACAATATCACATTTATTGGTTACTGGAAAAAAAAAGAATCAAAACAAAGTGTTGCAATCTCAGAAGAGATATTTTGAAATGATTTCACAATTATACATACACAGGAAATAAAAGCCTCCCAAACTTCTTCTTAGATGTGCTGATGTCAACCTGTGTGCAGAATCACAATAAGTGCGAGACTGGTTCGATAAGAGGCCTTGCTCTTGTAAATTATCTTGTAAATTATCTTGCAATGTTAGTGAAAAAAGGCACTCTCTATGCTTTTTTTTTTTTTTTTTTTTTTTGTAAGAATAAGGTAAAACTGGATGCAAGCTACAGTTTCTGTTAGAATTGTGGACTGTATCTACACAAAAAGTGGTAAAAGGGTGCCTGTCAAATCAAATCCTCAGCTAAGCTTTTGTCCCTGAAGAACAGACAACTGGTACTCATTCTGTATGTTGTAAAACATATGTCTGTATGTTTGTATGTCTGTATGTTGTATAACAAGTGGGGAGCCGGGCAGGGCCAGGAGAGGCCCTTCTCCCAGCACGGGGCCGTTCTGCAGCAGAGCAAGGGCAGCAGGTCCCAGGCAGCGTTCACAAACATCCTTGCCACACAGTGAATATGATCAGGGTAAATAAATATTGAAAAAGAACTTTTCAGAATGTTAAAATATTCATGGGTGGCTGCAATATCTTTTTTATAGCTGAATTAATTAAAGCAGGAGAGAAAGAACACACATATATAACCCAGTGTGTAATTCACTCTCATATACTGAAAATTGCAAGGTGAAAAATGTATTAGTCAGGGGCAGTACTTCATGCCTGTATTAACAAGTATAAGTACCACTGAGTACACGGAGTTTTAGGCATTTTTTATTCAATTGGAAAAGATATATCTTTTCATTGCTGCATTTTTTATGATGATCACAATGCAAAAGGATTATGTTTACTTCATTTTTATCCCTATCTTCGGAACAAAAACAAAAAGAGGGTTTTTTTCCTTTCGGTTCAAAACGTTTTCTTGTAAAGTAATAATATTACTCTATCAGCACTCAGTGGGCAGACATATTTTTCAACATTCCTCTTTTAATTAACTTGTCTTACAAACAAAGGCTACCAGATGAACACAATTTATCCACAGTGTGCATTTTCAGCTGGGAGGCAGATAATTATTGCTCACTGCAGAAATAATGTTCTTCTACTTGCTCATGTAAAACAAACTTTAAATGTCATTTTACAGCGATAAAGATTACACAGCACAGTGGCATCTTAAGATATAGCAATTACGCAGAGGAACTTCTCATTAACCTGGGGGTCAGAGGTGAGAGGCGAGCACCAATTCTTGCTAATACAAACTTATATTCGTTTATGCTGAACGTAATGATCTAATAATCACGAAAATGGGGACGGTAAAAACCTAACAGCTATTGTGTTTGTGTTGTGTATTGTGTGATGTTTCCAAACCGAATCATACAATCTGTAAACATAATAAGCACAATGTCACTTCTAGCTCCTGTTTTCTCCTGCTACTGGGTGTTTCTCATTGTATATTGCAGGAAGAATCATGGCACACACAGTAGCTGCTCCGTGTTACAGGCTAAAATTACCTTTTTTAATAAACTAGTGGCAGCTTTGTAACATTAAAATGTATTGTTTCGATTAAAAGAAACAACCGCAAAGTAATCTTTAAACATTAAGAGAAAATTGCATTTTCAAACACAAGTGCTGCAATAGCTCTAAACATATTTACTTTGTAACATTTAGCAGTTTATAAGATGCAGGAGAAAAAGTAAAGAAAGATAGCGGCTTAGTTGCATTAACCTATCAGTTAAATTATGTTGTGGTGGAAGATCTCAAGGTTCCTTTCAGTGTGATGCAGAGAATTAGATCTCTTAAATCAGTAACTGAAGTCTCCCTTCTTTTTTTTTTTCTTTCTTTTTTTTTGTCCTTCTTCCATAAAGAGAGATGCTCCTTATTTCATGTCATAGGTTTGACTGACAGACCTCCATTTGGTTCCCTCAAAGGGAATGGACATATTGTAAAGAAAATATTGACTTGTAGCAAAGACAAAAATAATTATGCTGTATCAGACAAAATTGTATAAAATTTCCATCTTAATGCCAAGGTGTCAAAGCATCAAATAAAAGCATTTAGATCTTTATGAATGGTCTCTAACTGCTCAAAAGCCAAACATAGGAAGGAAGTTTCTTAATATATCTTTAGAGAGAGTAGCAATACTATGTGATGTAAGATTTTCTACAGAATTTAAGCAGTGTTATGCCAGTCAAGATAACCAGAAAAAAGCAGAGCTTAGAAAAAAAAAAAGATTATTTCAAAGATTCATGATCTCTGACCAAAAGGAATAGTACTGTTGAGCTTAAGTTGCATCCCTGCTGTAAATCCTATGTATGTATCCATGAAGGCTCAGACTGAGAATTAGGGCGGCGCAATCTGACTGTCACATACTTCAGCTGAGATACCCACATCACTTCTCCCAGGTGCGGTACGGGGTCCAAGGCACAACAAATGGCATGCAAGGGGCAACAAAGCAAGGCCAGGCAGTACGTTACCCCATCACTTTTAACGCTTCCACATGCAGTGGGAAAATATGTTTCTAGGACTTAAAATGAAAGCTTTATGTAATTTTCTATCCTCCTCTATTTTCCCCATCTCTTTTGTTGGTCTTTGTTGAGGAGGCGTTTTTTTGGTCATGAGATTTCCTTCTTTATTTCCTGAGGAAGTGAACGGTACTTTATAATAAACACAATAAAAATATCATCGTCAAAGTCATAGAAGTGATTCTGCTGATGTTCAGGGGAATGTATATATGTAAGAAGCACTCATTCCATTTCTTTTCCCCCTTCTTTTGTAGGTATCAACTGTTCGCAGTTACAGGCATCAAAAAATTAGCAAGATGCATAGTACTGTATAAAGATGTTAGGTTTATGATCTGCAAGGGAGGATGACTAAATCATTTTTCGAAGTCCTGCTCTCCAAGATTGTACAGGTATATATAGCTCATGGTTCTCAGATGATTTGGCATTAGGACATAAGATTTTGCATGAGTCTTTTGTACTCCATTACTTTCTAGAAAAAATAAAAAGCTCTTTTTTGACCATCATCTGTAAACAATCTTCTTTTTCCATGTTTCTATTAGTCTTGTGAACATTACCTTAACTTATGAAAATGCACTCTGTGCATTATACCTAAATTTCTCTATATTTTTTTCATTTGTTCAGATTGCCCTCTTTCTTCACAGGTTTTGATGCCTGAAGGAGGAAGAGAATCTGTACACATCTGTTCTTACCTCAGTCCTTTCATTTACTTGGATTTCCAAAACATTCAGGAAGAAGGAGCAGAAAGGTCTGAATTAATAACCAGGAATTGTAGTAAGTATGAACCTCATTGATTCAATTCAGTAATATGAATCTTGTCTTTTTGTAAGTCAAGTTAACTTTTCCTCAAAAATATCTCTAAGATTTTATTGTGTCGTGTCATTTTTATTTCAACAAAGCAAAGAAAGAAACCCTCTGTGCTTTGTTTTGACAAAGGCACGGTGATATATATCTTTTAATGTTCAGCTGTAGCAGTTATCATGAATTAAAGGATTTATATGCCGAATAATAATCCCCTCAGAACAAGACTTAATTGAATGGAAGGTTTCTGTCTAAATTAAGAGTTCAGTAGGAACTGATCATTTATTAGAATGCAGCTTGCACAGATTATGAATGGCAGCAAACCACGGATAGTAGTTCCTGTTTTATGTTAGGTTATTTTAGCTTTTGTAACATAAAACAGAGAAATGTATTTTCCCCAAAAATCTACCTGTGTGACATCAACTAATATCAATGCACTTAACAAGGTGCATGGAAGAAGAAAAGTAAATAGGAAGCAAAGTAAGACTGAACCAGAATTGAACGAAAGATGTGATGCACGACTACATGCCATGAAATCTACCCTCACATGTGTGCATATGTCTTTCACTTAAGCTCTAGTGATTTATTTTCTGAAGAAGAGGACAATTTTTATTCTTTCGGTCTGAACTGACTATCAGGCCTTCAGGCTTTTCTTTCAGTCGAAAGAAACCAGCAGGTAGAAAGGGATGAGGATCAACTTCAAGAAGAATAGAAAGGGTAACATTAATACCTCTTGGGTCATAACTTGACAGGTGCTCTAGAGAAACGTTCAGTACCGTGACTATCACTCACAGAGAAAGAGTACCAGAGAACATAAATTGTCTTCATATCCCAGGTCTTCTCTCTCAAGAACGTGGGCCTAGGTCCGTTCCTCTGGAGACTCAAAGTTGTCGTGCAAAGAGCAATTATCTGTTTTCAATGAAGATGTATATGTATATAAGTAGACCAAATGTCCAATAGAAAAAGAATTATGCTTATCAGAACTAAAGTGTATTCAGTGCCTATTCTTATTGTTAAAGCTGAGAAGTAACTTTTACCATTTGAAAGCCTGGCAGTAAAGCGATTGTGCAATTAAAAAAGTTAATTAGACTATAAGAATTGCAATGTTTTCTAAACGAGCTGTGATTATAAAATCTGGAAGAAGCAACAAAAAAGAAGAAATAATATATGTTCCATATACAAATCACTAAACAGGGAAAACAGAATTGTCTAAAGCAAGTATAAAACATGACGAGGTAACACCATCCAGTGGTCAGCCCCTGCAGCTCATACACACTGCATTCATAAGGAATGCTGTGTAGCATGCTTTGCTTTTATCAATATATTCTGCTGCCTTTTCTTGTCTGTAGCCTGAAACATCCATAAATGGAACTCAAAGGATTTTTGTTTTTCCCTTTTTTAAAAAACAGGCAGACCTTTAGTTGTAGCACAATTTATTATCATTCCAGCAAAATATGAAAGGAAATAGGCAGACAAATAAACAGAATCTACAGATGCTTGTAATTACTGCAGGGAGTTTATTGAGCTGTGTCTGAATAATATGCGACTTACACTTAGCTTTAGCACATGCTTCTCTCCTTTCAATGAATGAAGTTCATCTTGTTCCAAAGAAATAGGTTCTGCAGCAAATTCCAATTTGAATTTTAGTAATCGTTTTGAATAGTCTTTCTCATGAAATAACTGCGGGGAATAGGATGCTATGGGAATCTTTTTTTACAAGTAGTTAAAGGCAGAATTTATCCAACAATAGACACTTCTAAGTATATTAAGAAAGGGTACCCCTTCGGCTGTAACCATTCTTATCCTGATTGTCTTGACATAGAATATATACCACCTGTTGTGAGTAACAGGTTTCCAGACAAAAGCCTGGTGTGGTGTAGATGTGGACAACTAGATATGCTGCCCCAGTAGTACCAAATAGTCTAAACGTACCAAATATTCTGATTTTACAAATACCAGCACAAATTTGTTCTTCCAGTTGACTACAAACTTTATTTGCTATCACCAATAATGACATTATCTGACAAAATGTTGGTGCAGTTTTTGAAGAGGATTTTTGTCTTTTTAACAAGAAAATCATCTGCAGCATATTTAAAATGTAATGGTTTCTATTTAGGACTTCTAAGCTTTAGTTAAACATTTTCCAACAGATTTTCCTTAAGTACCCTTAGGATATACTGGTCCATTGTTGGGCTTACTTTCCAAGGCCTTCAGAAGGTCCATGCATAATACCAACACCCTGAAGCTCAGATCTGTATTGTCTGGGCGGAGCTGGAAACGGATTTTGTTTTACTATATTGCAGGCTACCAGCACTCCCTTTTCACTTTTTACTTTTTAACATCTCAGCAAATTTGACTCTCATCTCCTTAACTCAATGTTATAGGCTACTAGTCTGGAACAAAATTTGGTTTCAAATAAAATGGAAAAGTTAAAATCACAGAGAACATAACAATATCCACATCTACTGCTAAAGATTCCATACTGTTATGCTCAATAAGTTTTCCTAGTTCATCTGCCAAACTTCAGTTTCAGCCTCCTGCCCCTGGTACAGCTGTTGATTTTTTTTTTCTTTTCTTTGCGTATTATGGAGAGGAGAAAAGAAATGAATCTTCTATTTACTCTTTTTCCATTCCCGGTGTTCAGAAGTCATCTGCAGGAAGATTCTCCCACTTACTTATTGCTAGTACAATTTGTTAATAATATAAAACTTAAAAACTTTCTTCATTCTGTAAAAAACAAATATCATTTTCTTACATTTATTCCCATCTTTTTGTTTATTGGTGTAATTTAATTGTAGTTGGTAGCACTGCTGTTCACAGAGACAATCAGAAGTTATGAACAGTATTTTAGGGAGCCAAACAGTATTTTAGGAAAGACACAAAAAAAAGCGGCGGGGGAGGGAGGTGGGGCAAAAAAAGGCAAAAAAAAGAAACTAAGAAAAAAACAACCCACAGATTTTGTCCCTCACACTCAAACACAAATTTATTCAGCAAAGCACTGAATTTGTCTCTATAACCCACTCTGCTTTACTCAAGACAAAGAAGGACAAGTCTTCTTTTTACTGACTCAGCATGTTTGTACAGATTGTATTATGGACCAAAAATATCTATCAACTACAAAAGCAATTGTGGAGTAGTAAGAGATTCCAGATTTTAGCTGAGGTAATGGGAGGCAGCAAATTTTTCCATGTGTATGCTTCTACCTGTCAGTTATCTACTTGGGTGGTCTTCTAATCAAAATTTCATTTCTGATGTTTTATTTATTTCCTGTCTTTATACTGTCCATGAGTAAGATGCACAAGTTGCAGAAGAACACATTTATGAAAATGAAACTGATTGCACCTACCCATATCCATCATCTTGAAAGATAATATTTAAAGTTTAACAACTAGATTTGTTTACTCTTCCACACCTATATGTTTCATCCAGTCTTTCATTTTCTCTTGTTCATTGATAAAGTCACCTATGCAGAAGGTATTTGGGCTGACGCTGACTTTTATGTAACCAGTTTGTTGAGTTTGTACTCCCACAACTATAATTATGCTTTATGTGTCCTTCATCATAAATATTATTCTTATATTTGTGTCCATCATCTGAGAATACACATAAAGCTAAATACAGTCATCTCTCTGTAGGAGGAGAAACTTTTTGTTTTTGTATTTAAATAATATTTTCTTATTTCAGTGTTATTTTAGGCATGATCAGTTTTCATTTCCCTAATTAATTCTGTATACATTCTTAAACTTTTATCCAGTGTGCTTTAGAAGTTAGATTAAAGCCTTCCTTAACCTCTTTATATTCTGAATTCTGACATTGTACATATCACGCCTGCCTTTTCCGTGATCTTTTATGACTTTTTTAGTCATCTAGTTAAGCAGTGCTCTTTCTTTTTTTTTTCTGATGTTATTCCCCACTGATGCACACATTTGTTGTGCTTTTAGAGCTTTTGATTTTATAATACTTCATAGCCCTTATGTTTCTGTGCTTGATTTCTCTATCCTGCAGGAACCTTTCTCAATAATCCCTTCATTTTCTGGAAGTTTGACCTTTCATTGCCAGTCACCCAATCACACCATTTGGAGTGAGGACTATAAAGTCTCACATTAACTGAAAATTACTACCGTATGTTTTGGTTTTATCATACTTTTATCTCAGCATGGACAAGTTTTCCAGATCCAGAATTAATTCCCAGGAACCCTAAAAGCTCAGTGGGCACCTGGGAAAGGAAAATTTCACATTGTAAGCCAACATTTTATTTCTTGGTAGAGTGTATTCCAGGTAGCTAAGCTGTGGCTAAAATGTTCACATTAACTGAGATGGAAGGAGCTAACATTTTATATAGCATGCTCTGGAGAATTCAGTTCTGTTTGGTCTGTCTTAGATACTTACCCTGTAAACTCTAAGTACACGGTTATGAGTAAAGAAGAGTGGTTAGAGCAGAGGAGTGGTCTTAAGAATGTTTTGAAGCTTAATTAATGTATCCTTCTCAAATATTTGAAGGATATAAACACCAAGGACAGAGAAGAGTCAATTAGTATATTGCCTAGGGTAGGTAAAGGAGTAATGAGATGGAATTAGGGAAGGAATGTTTAAGTTAAATAACAAGAAAATCTTCCTGACACTGAGAACCACCAGCCTGTGAAATTGTTTCTTAAGGAAAAGGGCTGAAGAACTGTTTCTTGAGACAATTAAAAACACTTGGGCGCAGCATGAGCAAATACTGCAGAGTAGAAGCAATGTCTCATTGGAATGAGATGACCAGATAAATATTTTTCATCTTTGTTTTTGACTCTGCTTTTTTCAGTTTCACTCTAACTTCTGAAACTCATGGTATTGAGTACCAAAAAGCTTTTTGGAGGAAGCAACATTTTTCTCCAGGTGTAATGATAAAAGGGCATTCATGGTCTTCTCATCATCATATATTGTCATTGAATCAGTAGGCTCTGTGAGATTTAAGGGTGTTTAACTCCTCTAGTCAGTCATTATGTGACTTATAAAGACCAAACACATCATTAATACTTAAATAGTTATCAGTGTTTTAAATTTCATACAGCAGAATCCAAAATGTCATTCATCTATAATTCAAAAGATGTTTAAGGACAACAATTAATGGCTTTCAGTAGCCCTCTAATCCACGAGTTGCAGTCCCACATAGGATTTAACACCAATGTAATTCAAATGAGATTATGAGTAATGGAACAATTGTATCTGAAAACATGAAAGGGGTTAAAGCCTTTCAACTTAATTCTGAAAGAAAAAGATATTTACATGAGTATGTAATAATTTTGTGGGGTGTCGATGGATCACAGATAATATAACATCAGGAGGACATATTTGTCCTTAAGGATGGAATATAGATTTGCATTTAAGATATATTTTCACTGGCTGTCCGACAGAGTTTAATTCCATTTAGTCAGCTTTTACCAACAAATTCCTATGAAAAAAAAAAAAAAAGTTTTGTATTCAAAGTCTAATCTATAAACCTTACTGTAGCTAAACACCCTCCTCAGCGTGGGTCCTGCACTATTCTATTGACAATGCAAACTGGTTGCTTTCAGTGATTAAAGGATACTTAGGATATTTGGTTCTCTCTGCTCGTTTTGTGTGTTGGCTAAGCTGCCAGGTATGCTGCACTAAAAGAAGTCATATCAGGCATGAAATACTTGTAAGAAAACATAATTATTAGAGGATATGCCTAAAAAAAAAAGTAGTGTAGTTTTTTTGGGGATTTAGAGAGTGTTAGTAGGCTGCATTAGAGCAGGAAATACTTCTGAATTATATATTTCATTATGTGTAGAGGCAAAGCAGGCTCTGTCCAGAGTATTCAGAGTCTTCAGTTTATAAGCAATGTTAAATGCATTGGATGATAAAATACAGGAACCTAGACTCAAAACTCAACACATTTCAATATATCCCAAGGTTTATTTGATATACAGAACATATGAAATATTTATAAAAAATTAACAGATTACATATTTTTAACATGAATTTCATTGCAGGAGTCAGAGAGGGATTTTGTCACAAAAAGAGGATTTTGAATAAAACCTTAGAAATGAAGATATATCCTGCTTTCATTTGTACAGTGAGTACATAGTTATTTCCCTAGAATCAGAGGTTTTATAAGGCTTGTTTAACCCTTCTCTTGTCAGACCACAGCCTCTGACTGAGTAAGCTGGACAGATAAGACCTGGCAGATGCAAACATAGGTGAGCCAATGCCCTTGAACTGAGAGCATCCTCTGGATGACTTATTGTGTCGTCCAAGACTCCCTGCATTGCTGCCCAGAAAACTGAGTCATTTCATGCAAGATTGCTGGAAGACTACACCCATTTGCATAAGCAGAGTGTCCACAAGGTCATATATGGCTGAAATCTAAATTTCAAGTACTTTTCTCCACTTAGGAAAAACTATTTTTAACGAGTCTTTTCCATCTTTATTTTATTCATATGCTAAAATATAATGCATTTCAGATGCTAAAAATAGTACCACCCTGAAGACACTGGTAAAGGAATCTAAGAGATGATGCTGAAGTTTCAGACTGTGGCAGTTTGAACCTTTGTAGATGCATTGTTTAAAATTCATATAAGTTTCATATGCCAGAAATAAATTTACCCATCAAGGAATGCCTAGGGTCGATCTCTGATTGCAATGTCAGTCTATGACTTTGAGTAGTTCTTTTATGGCAGTTTTAATCTTTTGTTTTTCTGTGGCTTGAAGAAATGTATAAGAAACTATAAGGAAAACCTCAGCTTTTGGAAAATTCAGAAATACCTCATTACCTAAAACATTATGTCAGACAGCTAGATAAATTAACGTCGCATGTGTAAAATGTACATGAAAAGAATAATAAATTGCATTATCTGTAATATATTATCACTGTGCCACGGATTACTCACAGTGACTGCAGTGATCTATATAATGAATTTCCAAAGACTCTCTGAGTCTTGTCACAGGAGTTGAAAACGTTGCAATTGGACCGTCATGTATGTTTCCTCTCCAAGGATGAAGATTGGATAATATGGTAACTGATGCAAAAGAGAGGGAAAATGTTTGAGGGGAAACTAAGGAGGTTCTTTGAATACTGGAATGCCCTTTGGTTACTGGTGCCTTTAATTCTACCCACTGAGGTCAGAAACAAGGTTGGCCCAAGGACCTTGAAGGGCAGATCCGCAGGAAACGTATTTTTGTTTGAAGTCATCACATTAACAACTGTCCTCCGCTGTGAACTGGTCAGTGCCCTTGTCACAACACACACACATGACTGAGATATTTTTAGGAGCATTTCCATAGTGCTTAGGAATGGCAATAAATACTGAGTAATAAGTAGAACTTCATATATATATATGCCCTATTACTTACAGATTTTTCAAAAATCCCTAAACTTTGGGAAGAAAGACAAGAGTTTCTACTGCAGTAAGCAAACCACCAGCTGTATCCCTGTTATCTACCTTGATTGATGGCAACCCATTCGTCCCTTTCCTGACTGCTAAGACTCTGCCTTTTATATTTGACTTGAGTTGTCCTCTGAGAACCACTTTTGCGATTCTCGGAAAGTTTCATTTGTTATCTCCAGAATGGTATGCTGTTGAGGCTAATTCCTTGCCAGGAAGACCTTGAAATGTTAATTCTAGCTTTGGTTGCATCGACATATTCACGCTTGCTGAGACTCCTTGTTTCCTGAGCTGACAGAAGGCTGTTTGCATAATATGCAGGTTGCTGCAAATTCAGCCACCACAATGTCATAGGCACTGTAGCAAGTCTAGTCATTAGCTGGTCCCTGTTTTCAAAGACAGAGCCTTGGTTTTGGTTGTACCACTCTTAATTCAATGTGCATAATTCCTCCGTTACTTCTTAAAAAAGAGAAGTTCACAGTCACCAAACTGGAGCCTCATTAGGAAAACAAGGAAGACCCAAGGCAAGCAGCCATGAGCCTAAAGCAACAAAATGTGTGACTTTTAATGTAAGAATAAATAGGCACTGTGTGTGTTTTTGGACATAAGGCAGTCACAAACACCTTAGTGCACTGACGCCACAACATAAAAAGCATAGTACAAGATTTTTCATGCATTAAGACTCTATTTGCTGTTTTACCTCCGGTAGAAGTGAACAGAGTTTTGTGTGGATTTTTTTTTCTCAGTTCTTATGATGGTCACAAACATGGGAAAGGCATCAATAAAGTCAAGAAAACAGTATCAACAACTCTATGTGGAAAAGGCAGGTAAATATTATACAGCTGGATTAGATGAGACTGAAAAAAATATTTTCCCTCCTTTGGTTCTGTTTCTATGTGTGAAGGAATCCTACAGGAATGAACTGCTGGATTCAGTCAGAAAATGGGCCACTTATTCAGAACTGTGTTTACCTTTTTATTTCCTATTTTGAATTTTGAATTTGAGTCTCTTTTATTGCTGAACGTAATACCAGTCATTAAGCTGAAATATGTATTTTAAGTGTTTTGTTTCCATTTCCAATATAATTCATTTCTAGCAAACATTAAAATGACTATCTGGTTTGGAATTTTGAAAAATGAGACATTTTATTCTGAAAAAGTTTTAAAATGCTTTATTTCCTTTAATAAAAAATTAACTCTACTGGTGACAGATTCCTTTGCAAAGCTTCCTTTTCAACAGACTGACATCTAATAAAAACACAAAAAGAATCCTGACCACTGCTGCTAATCCTCATGCTAATTAATGCACCGCTTATGTAAATAAAGGCAGTGGCAGACTGGGGCTGCCTAGCAGAAGTGTCAGTGTCATTTATGGATCTTTTTCTCAAAATCTGAGGTAGACTGGGATGCTTTGCCCTCTGTGGATTTGTCAGGACACTGGAAGACAGAAAGGTGAGAGCAAAAATGTCCACACCTTCGAGATTACAGCAAAGGTGTCTCTTAGAAAGACTGCACTGCAAGAATAATGTGAACACATAGACACATCTGAGGGGACTTCTCTGACACAATTATGTGGATTTTAATAAGGTGGATTTGTATAGTTTTGAATGATTTCTTCCAGAAGGAGGAAGTTGAGAAGGATTCGGTAGTAATGATCTGTGTCTGGCCAGCTTTAGGACCAGGGGTATAGGGAGACCTTCCATGACCAGACCATCCTGAGATCATCTTCATCTCCTACTTCTGTGTGATTTACGGCTTAGAGATATCGAATACACTCCACTTGTGGCTGAATACAGTCTTCAGTCACACACCCAACTCAAATATCTCTAGCAACAAGTCAGATGTGTTTGATGGGATCTCTATTTTAAGCAACCAAGGGTTTGTGATGTTCCTTATGTCTTCCAGGTTACCTGCATCTGCAATGAATCTTCATATTATCAACATGGTTGGTATGATTTCCTGCATAGTGCAAGCATCCTGAAGCATCTATGTAGAAGAGTAGAATAAAAAAAGGGTGCTAAAGAAAATTTACCGAGGTTACGAAATCTTAGAAGTATGGGAGGGGGAAAAAAGCCCTGAATTTTAATAATACTGAAGTATTCATGACAAATTTGAAATAAAAATCCTTTTTAAACATACTACACCCTTTGAAGAGTACAGTATTAAGTGTTTTGTTTTTGTTTTTTTTTTCCCACTCAAGTATCTGGACTATGCTACTTTATGTACATCTTAAACTATGCAATTAAACAGATCATTTTGTTCAAATAGCTCAGAGAAGTGCTAAGTACTATTAATACAAAGCTATTCTCACGAAGCTATACAGTGCCATTGCAATAGAAGAAGACGAATTTTTTGTTATTAAAATGTGGCAAGCCAAGACACATTTGCA
This sequence comes from Crypturellus tataupa, assembly GCA_034781795.1. NCBI lineage: Eukaryota > Metazoa > Chordata > Aves > Tinamiformes > Tinamidae > Crypturellus > Crypturellus tataupa. The sequence continues at coordinate 1,605,985 of JAWLRI010000618.1, forward strand.
CAGTACGGGCTTCCTACTGAAATATTTAGCAGAGCTGAGGAAACAAATACTGTCGTCCACTAACTGCAGCAACCTGGTCACCGGTAAATGCCTTTACTGGTGAATCCATGAAGTAAAATGATGAAAAAAGTCTAAGTAGCTTATGAAATTCTAAATATACACAGCTCCCACCATTCCCAATGAAGTTTTAAATAATTATAAATATCTTCTGATTTCATTAACAAAACATCCTTATGTTCATTTCTGATGATACATTAATAGCCAAAAACTAACCTTTTAAAGAAACATTTTTCCATGTGTTTTTCTTCAAAAGTGAACTTAAAATTAATCAAGTTGATTGAGGCTAATAAGCCATCAGAATTGCCAGAAATCTTATATTTGCAAAATATTAAATACTGACAATGTATTTTCTCCTGTAAAGTTCTTACCAGCAGAGATACACGAAACAGCTTTAGTCACCTGATGGATCTTCATAAAGGTAGCTTTGCATAGAGCTGATTAAAATTCAGGGACAGACACTTTAGCAAGTTCTCCCAAATCACAATTTGCAAATCACAGTCTGGAGCTAACATTTCCAGAAGGCACAGCACTTTTTATGAGACCCCGTTTAGTGCTGGGTCACTAAATCCTTATAAATGAACTCAGATGCATTTTTTATAAACTTTCAAAGAATGTACAAAAATCTCTCTATTTGAATAACAATTTAACTTATGGGCTTATTATGTTATTTAAGAGGCTCAGTTTTAAAATTATTCAAATTTAATAAGTAAATCTTATGCCAGAAATGTCTTTCCTGATCATATTTTGAATCTGATTCCTGCTAAGCTTTATACCTTCATAATCCTTTCTTTTTAATTCTACTTGTTTGGCTAGGAATTGAGGAGCTTACCAGATCAAAATAAATGTCCTGAAGAAATCAAAGTAACAGAGCAAAAGTTTCAGCCAATTTAAAGGTATATAGTGCTGAAGAGTGAGTCTTAAGCCAGCCACATTCCCACAGGAAGAAAAGTGGTTGACCACATTAGGAAGTGATGCCTTCTATAAGTTTTGAGATACCACGCATGAAAAAGAAATACTTTTCTTTTCGGTGCGTTCTGCTCATCTCTTCACAATTCTTTATGCAGAACTGCTCAGAGAATATTTGATCTTTTTTTCAAAAGGGAAAAGGTGGGCTAGGTACTCAGCTGCTCAGAGAGGTGTAGCTCTGTACATGTGCTCAATATTTCTAACCTGTCTTTATATACTGACTGCATGAAACATTTTCTATATACAGAAATGTTTAACATTTGGCTTGTCTAAGAAAGGAGACCAAGACCTCTATAACTGGCTGTACCTGGATTCACAAACGCAGACCAGTGGCAACAGTGGTGTGTTACCATAGCTTGATGTGTCTTCTGCAGGTCTTTGATTCCATGGTGCAGGCCAGGAAATTCTGTGTACTGAAAGCAATTTTAAAAGGCTCCAAAGAGCTCATATTTCTTTATTTCTTTCAAGAACTGTCATGATCCTACCTTTGCCGGTGTAAAAAGTAAGAGCACTCCCTTGCCAGTAGGAAGAAGTGAGTAGACTAGGCAAACAACTGGGCTGAAGCCACAGAGAGAGCGACATAGCGGCTCACTCTTGGTTACTGCTTTTTTTTTTTTTTTTTTTTTGATTAATTAAAAATGAGTAGCTTAGCAACCATTCCAATTAACAGGTAAATGTGTCATCTTTTTTTTTTCTTTCTTATTTTTTTTCTTAAATGTGGCTGTTGTCAGAAGTGCCTGTAATCTCATGCAGATGAGGTATTGATCTGTTGCTGATGTTCACTGAGCAGCCAAAGGGGAACCACATTACCAGCTACAAACTCCATCAATCACAGTCTCCTTAATAACAGCACTTAAACGATCTCTCTTGG
>JAWLRI010000618.1:1607981-1618028 GCA_034781795.1 Crypturellus tataupa
TGGTATTAACTTATATTGTATCTCTGGCTAGACTCCAAGATTCAAGCGAAAAGGGTCCTTTTGAAGGAGTAGTTTTGTGGCCATTTAAATAAAAAGATTCCTGGTTTCTTGAGTGCTTTGTCTACACTAATTAGTCTGTATTAAAGTCATTAGCTTGATTTAATCCAATTAGTTCTACGGGTACAGAAAGAGAAAGAATGCCTTCATTTACTTACAAATATCAAAGAAACTTAATGTGATAACAGAATAATATATGGCTTTAATGCAGGAATATATAATCTACTTTGTTAAGAACTTTTATTAAAACTCAGCACGAACCCTGATACTTGAGACATTCTGTGCATTATTTATTACCCCAATGATTTCCCCATAATGGTTTATTTTTCCTTTGTAGAATAACATATTTTAGCACAAGGGACCAAACTGTGGCTTGGTGAGTGTCTGTACAACTTCTCTGAAGGTCATGATGTTTGCCTAGGTACCTGAGAGCAGATTTACTTCCTCTGTTTAAAGACTTATTTGCTAAACTATGTCAGCTGTCACATTTTGCTCAATAGATGAACCTGACGTGATTTAAATATGAAATTATCATTGATAGTGTTTTCTATATGAATACAAAGTCAGTATCTTGGCATTGCCAAAAAAAATTGCCTAGGTCCATCAAAATATAGACAGTTCAGACAGCTAATTCCATTAGCTGCTATATTTAAATTAATTTGTAGGCTTTTAAATTCAATTTTAACAAATATCTAGATTATACGTTACAGCCCATTTTCACTTCATTATACAGGATTTCTTTTCTGAATAACATTTCTTTGCTGACGAATTTGGAAGGTCTGTTCTTATGTCAACCTCAAAAGTAATTGACAAGAATAACACTGTCAGTGTCAAAACAACACACTGAGAGATATTGGACTGACGACTACTGAATCATAATATCATAAGCCATATTGAGTTTTTCTTTTAAATCTCACTGAGGAAAATACTCTTTTTCATTAGAACTCAATTACAGAGAGAATCCAGTCATTTTGCTTCATTTTAAACAGTGTATTGTAAAACAATATTTGCCATGTCTCTATGGGGGAGAAAAGAAAGCAGAATTCTGAACCTCAAATTACCCATTTTAATCTAGAATTTAAGTAGAGACACCGTATTGTTCCCCAGTGATGCTCACTCTATTTAACCCTGTTTTATCTTTACAAAAACCATTCCTTTGTTATGATTTTACATCAAATTATTTCATTCATCAACAAGAAAAAAAATCAAAATTATCAGTAGTTTAATCCTAGGAAAAGTATATTCTTTTTTACAATGAAGGTAAAAACTGTAAAAGGATAGGATTTATTTTCGTCATTTCGTTCCCTTAAACTCATAAGAGACCTTCTCATCTTGAACCTATGTTGTGAGGCAGAGCTAGGGCCAAAAGGAGCTGTAAACAAAGCATCCTCTCTTTCTCCTTACACTGTTTTTTTTGTTCTAGTTTTGATACGGTGTTTATTCTTAAGCCAATCATTCCCATCCTGCATGCAGAGGAATAGGTAGGAAACTGCAGTTCGCCCTAGACCCCACAGAAATAGGGGACCACAATTAGTCCTTGTCCCAAGGGCATCTGCTCGCAGCCTCAGTCCGGCTCTCGGGGAGCTGTGACCTAGCGGGGCAGCCAGGCGGTGCGTATCCTCCCTCGGGGGCATCGGTAGCTCCGCACCAAGCCAGGCTACCTGCTGCCCCTGTGTTTTTGTCTTGATTTAGCAACTCTGGGACGTGAGAGCATACCAGACCATTATGCACTGGTACTGGTTACCCACTGCCTTTCTAATATATTTCCTAAACAACTGTTCTTCATCTTATTTTTAATGCAGATATGCAGCTGCTTCAATGTTACCCTCCAAACAAACCTACTAGATGAAAGAATGAACATAAAATTAAATGTAAAATATGACTTTTTAAGTCTAATTCAAATAATACTAAGGAAAGTGGAGTGATTTGCTCTCTTATCCCAGTTCCATTTGCCACATTGCATTGTTTGTTTCACATTTTAGATATCCATATTGTTCTATTTGGTAGAATAAATGAAGTCATAACAGATACCTTTTTAATGTGTATAAAAATACATATATATATAGTTTCTGGCCTAAAGATATTTAATATCCAGATGTTTGATTTTTTTCCCTCTTTCAAGTTGTTTTATTTTAATGAATAAGAGAGAGAAACATATAGTAGTATTGAAACTCATAGTATACGTTTTCCTGTTCAGTTCATTTTCAGACTGTGCTGTGCTGATGCAGAAGATGAAACCATGAGGATCAAACTAGATCAACTAAAGGTTTCTGTGAGCTTCTGGCTAGAAATCTGTTCCCATTTTTAAGGCAATGTTAATATGATTTACCTCTTCCTCCTGGAGTTCACTTTATTCCTGGGGAGTTTCTTGCTGTTGATTTGCATGTCTGATTAAAAAAAAATAATAAAAATCCTAAATTAAGATTACAGGACATGAATTCTCACATTAGATGATGCCTGCAGTGAGTGTGAGGGTTTGGCCCCTGGTTAGCAGATTCTGCCCTCCAACGAGGCACGTTGGATCCTTGCAGCCAGGGGGAAGATTGCAGAAAGTAGCCAGACATTTTCTGGAAAACGTAGAGAAGAAAAGTATGAACCTTGGATATCCATAAAATCTTTAGCATTTAATCAAAGCTTTTTCTGCAAACACTTGCAGGGGAGGACACACTGATATGTGCTCCTGCACATATCAGCTCGCAGATTTTAGCTTCTCGCTAAAAAAAAGAAAAAAAAAAAGAAAGAAAAAAAAAAGAAAGAAATAGAAACTACTGGATTATTTAACTCTAACCCTAAAAAACACCCTATGTAGGGCAAATTCACAAACCCTTGTAATTTTCATGTAAGTCAAGGTAAATGTAGTTCCGACAGCATCTTGCAAGACGACTTCCTCAGCACACTGCAAGGCATGTTTACTGACATGTACTTTCTGATTGTGGCGCACTTTGCCTTTATTGGCCTGCTTTATAGCTTGAGACAATCTGAATGACCTGAAATTAGAAAAAGCACCCTTTTCTTTTATTCTTGACCCCAATTAAAAAAATCTCCAGCCCTGGTCAAATTTTGGAGAATAGCTCAATTTCAATAATCTGAAGAGGTGTCCATTTAACCATGAAGTATATTTTCCATTTTAAACTATCTTCTGGCTTTATAATAGTAATCATCAAGCCAAGTATTGTTTGAATTCATTTTATCCTTCTACCTTTGCAGCTGAACATTTTAAACAATGTCTTATAGAGCAGATCTGCAGCAGGAAGCTTAATAGGGATGCTGTTTCCATAACAACAAATAGGATTTGAACAAAAACACAATGCTCAATGGTTACTGTTCTTCACAGCACATAAAAGCAGTTATTCAAAATTACAAGCAGCGTGACATTGAAAAAATAAATTAAGGCAAAGGGTGCTAGCAATTCGCTTCCATATTTAGTAAATGTTTAACTCATAAATAGTGGAGGGGCAACTCCAAGAACCTAGAAATTTCTTGTATTGTGCACGTCAAGCTAAATCATGAGCGGGAGGGAGAGGGCCTTTTTTTTTCTGAAGTGCAATTAAATGGGATGATTGTAACAGACAGACAAGCCACAGAAACACACCATCTAGTTAGCTACAAATTAACTCACACAATGAATAAATAAAGGGCCTAATTCTGCCTTCAGTGGGATTCTTTATTTTTAACTTTCTGATTTGCAAACATGGAACAGGGTATTCAGAATGTTTTCTGTTTTTCTTCTCTATTTTTATGATTTTTATGAACCATGTTATATTTTTTAAATTTTGTCGTATTCTGAAAATGACCTATATTTCTACATGTTACTTTACCTCTCAGATAGCTATTTCTTGTTTCTTTTAAAAATTAAAATTTATGTTCATGTTTTCATACAATAACAGAATGCTGATCAATGAGGATAGAAAGCAAAAAAAAAAAAAAAAAAAAAAAAAAGTGTCTTTCAACATGATAGGGAGTGTTTCTGCTTCTTTTTTTGGGGAAAAAATCATTTTTAGTTGATAAATAAAATGACATAGAAAAGAGCTGCCTGGGAAAACTTCTAGTTTCTATTTTACATGTTGCAAAATGTATAGGTCAGAAGGGAGCTGAATTTAACAGTGAAATAAGATCCAACTCATTAGATATTTCCTGATGTGGATTTTGGAAATGCAGCCTATTCGGGTGATTGTAATGTCATATTGATAAATCATAAGTAAGGTAGCCATATCCTTACTGACTTTTGAGAGTAGCTTATTATGGAAAAGAGAATATTCAGTATCTGTTCAGTTAAGATAAATGTCAGCTGCTAATGTCACTTTATTAGAAGATTCAATTTAAAATGTATATTTTTGGCTCTGATTTCACTTGGTCATTATGGCTAAGGTGAAAGAGACCATTTTACATAATTGACTTCAAAGTTAGTTTGGGGTCTAATGCCAGGAAACAATCAAAATCTCAAGCAAAAAAAAATGGAAGTCCTTAGAAAAGAGATGGCATAGAAATCTTTATAATATTATGAGCAATCTCTTCTCACTTTACAAGCTTTACAGCTTGTAAACTATATCTTGCAGTGAAAAGTGGGAACCACTAGTGACTTTGTTTTCTTCATTCACAATAGTACATAACTCAATAAAAGGATTTGTTGATACCCAAGCAATATATTAGTTATAGATATTCATGTCAGCATAGTATGGAGGCTTCATAATTTCACAAGAGGAGATCATCGGCCAATTACAGCTGTGAAAAGTGGACAAAGTATCAAACCCAAATTAATTATGCCTCAGATCCTAAGGGAAATAGCCGTGAGAAATAGCACAGCATCCAGTTTGACATGATGTGTTGCCTTAAACAACAAAATAAAATGGTCTCAATAGAATGTGAATTTGGTGGGGGATGTTCTCCTCTGCTTCAGAACTTGATCAAGACATCCTGGATATTTATTATATTTGTGGGACATAGGTCAGAAATATGCATGATTAGGAGTATATTAAGAAATTCCTAAAATAATCAGAACCTTATTAATTAATACAGGCAGTCCAAAATTCAGATGCTTATCCTAATTATCAGATGCTTATCCTTGCCTTTTAGCAAGTCAATTTACAGCATACCACACGACACAATGACCACAAAAGGTAAAAATCTATCTGTGATTAAGATTATTGGCAGTGGTCAATTTGGAATCAGTTTGGAGTAAATAATTTGTCTGCTAATAGAAGGGAATGTGATGTGAACTAAAATACTAGCAAGACAGATTTCAGTCATATGTCTCTCATTTCAATATTAGACGAAATTGAAAAAAATTATAAGAGTTAATTTTTTGCTAAGAGAAGCTTATGTTTTGTCATGCAGAGCAATTTAAAATAGAAAAATAGAGTCGTTTAGAAAAACTCCTCTCCAAACTCCTAAAGATTATGCAGCAACTAAAGAATTTATAACATTAGGCACCGATACACAAAGAAAAAGAAACAATATCTTCAGTAATTCTGAGTTAGCAGAATTAATTTTAAAAACTACCAAAATCACTTTTAAAATAGCATACACTGCTGATGTCATCAGGTAATGAAAATTAAGAGCTTCCAAAACAATATTTTGTGATTAACTGCATTTGACACATAATGTATATCTTAAGCAAATCTTAAGCAAAATAACACCGATTCCATAGAGAAATATGAATTTAGTCTGAGTTTCTATTTGCAACTCTTGCAATAATATTTATTAAAAGAAAAAAAAAAGAAAACAAAAATTACAGGCTTGAAGGGAGCAGGGAATTCATGCAGGTTCAGAGAACAGCTATTTTTGATTTTGATTTTATTTAAAAAAACAGGTATTTTGTTCACCGTGAAAAATGTCACCCAAAATGAAATTCATCTTCTCAGTCAGAAGCCCTATTTTGAGAATCCTTCTTTCATACAACCTTCTGAATAAATTTCTGTAGAAAATGATATTCCTTGACAAATAACTTAGTTCATAATTTAAATAAGTGAAAAAATACAGGAAAATGACCTGAGTTTCTCATTGAAATTTTTGAAAAGCACAGAACATCCAGTTTCATATAAAGCTGTTTTGGATTTCCACTGTGTAGGAAAAAGAGCAAAAATAAGGTATTTACTTTTCTGTTAGCTCTATATCTGAGCTAACAGAGGTATATGAGTCAAGATTAAAGGTTTCAGTGAAATTCATACAACATTGTCAGTATCATTATAATATTTCATGAAAGTAGAATTTCATTTAGCCATGACACAGTCCCTTGAAAGTGTATGAACTTTCTATTAAAGTCCAGGATCTATACTAGTTTGAGTAAATGTGGAATTGTACAAGACAGGATTTCTGTTTTCATTTAACCATGTTAAATGGCAATTTTTAGCACTTGAGCCTGTATGTATTCACTTAGATGTCTCCAAACAAACAGAATCATTAAAATATCAGCAGATCACATCAAATTACTGTGACAGGCAATCAAGGCTAGAAAGAAGAGAGAAAAAAGTAATTTGACTAAAATTATTGTACATAATTAATTGCTAATGCAGTATGTACTACCATTTTTTTCCCTACAAAACAGCAAAGACATGAAAAATTAAGTAAGCATCTCCAAAGCATAGAAAATGAAACCAGAGTGCTTGTTGTCATCTAAATGCAGTTACTATGCAGACCTATGCAGTTCTTCATGAAGCTGAGATGGCTTTAAACAGAACCTGAAAGAGTAAATCACTGCAACTAAATAATTAGGGGTCCTGATTAGGTAAAAGAAGTTAAGGAATTAATGTATTATGAGAATGAAAGAGTAAAATAATACATGGAAGAAAATGATAATAAAAATAAGATACTTAAAATTTAAATCTTACATAAAAGTCAGAGAAAGCTCTGGTGCTGCAGTAATGAAAAGAAACCAAGTATTTATGACAGCTAATATAGAATTGCAAAAGTATCCAAGCTTTGGCCTACACGTCAATATGTAAAAGCAAAGTCACAAATATTTTACTGGGCACTGAATTACATTGGTCTCCAAAAATGAAAAGGCTGCAAAGCAGATTATTCATTGTTAGAAAGATAAAAGGAAAAACATACGATGGCAAGCTTTCAACCTGCAAAAGCTTGTAATGGAAACCTTGTTACCTACCAGCAGAATATCATGGAAAACTGGAAAGGTTACTATATTTGGAGTTATATTAATCTTGAAATTGCAAAATAATATCAAGCTCTCAGTGTAAAACATTTAACAGATGGAAAAGGAGAAGACTAGGGTTTTTTTTTCTTAATATATAACAACAAAAAGGTAGACAGTATCTCTGAAAGTGAGAAACAACAAAGCACCTAATATTAGACCTGCAGCTGAAATATTTTGCTGTTTTATACCTATTCTTAAAAAAGAGAAAAAAGCATTTTAACAGCACTGCAATTAAGAAAAGAAGATTATTACAAAAACCACCAACAATTACACTCCCATCCCATTACACAACAGAAACATTAAAACAGACTGCATCGATATGTTGCCACACTACAGCAATAAAAAAGAGTATATTGAAAGTACGAAAATTCCAGTAAGAAAAAATAAGTTTATCAAATAGATTTGTTTTGGGTTGTTTCACCTCATTACGGTGAGTTATTAGAACTACTGTGTACTAGTACATACTACTACGGAACTTACTTAATCAGTTCAAATAACATTAAAAAAATTTATTCTGTATTTCTGTATGTCAAGTGTGGACAACATAATTTTTTGTACTTAATAAGTAAAGGGCCACAATAATTATATATCTATGTATATATTCTCCAATTCAAAAGCAAAAATTTCAGATCTAGTGCAAATGTATCAGTATACAAAGTGGATCTAATAACCAAGATTGGATTCCTTTTACACAGAGCGTTCAGTGGTTTGTATTTAGATGTAATTTTGTACTTTTTTAGAGAAAAAAAAAATTGTTCCGGTTATTTGATCGGAGCTCACCTCCTACTGAGACTTTTTTCATCACTGAATAAAAAACAAACAACACAAACAATTTGTTAGTAGAGCAAATATTGTTCAGGTGACAGCTAGGAGGATCCATACAATTGTTTCTTCAATATCTTTTAAGTAATAGTTACCAAGTATTTTTGCAACATTTATTTTATTTTTGTGAAAATAATCACATGAATGAGTGGTTTCTTTACCTTTAAAAAACATTTTCTATGGAGAAAATACCTATCTCTCTCAAAACAGCCCAGTCTTATCCCTGTTAATATGAAAGAGAAGAAAATATAATACACAAACCTTAGAAGTGACACAAACCTTAAAAGGGAGTTGGTTCTTTATAGGGAAGTCAAATAGGAAACCTCATTTAGGATCTGCATTACTGAATTGCAAAGATAATACTTTTTTTCCAGAAAAATATAATCTATTATATTTTCTGTTTCCATATGTATCATGCTCCATGCAGTTCCTCTAATCAGTAGTTGAAAATAATCTGTAATTTTGGAATACGGCATTGAATAAGATGCAATTAACACCACTAGGCATGCCAGTAGCTATTGAAGTCTGAGTTTGTCTTCAAACACGACAAACAAAAATATAACCATTGTTTAGTAGTATGAGACCAAAAATCCTGTTATTTTCTGATTTCCCTGTCAATATTTCAGTACGTGGCCTTGTCTAATTGCCAGACCCAGATAAAGAGTCAAGTCCCTAAGGATGCACAGGGCAAGATTTTCAAAGGTGAAATCTGGCACCAGAAATGGTTTAAATTTAGCTAGAAATATGTCTACATTACAATCCACATCTAATAATATTGGTTGAACAAGGTGAAATAATACAGAGATGCTCTATATATTGGCTAATTTACTTTGCTTCCTTAAATGAAAGCCTTCTAACCTTATGCAATAAGAGTCTGTGAATTCCAAATCTTGTACTAAATTTGAAGGTCTACCTTAAGTGAGTTCTTGTGCCTTTGATGAAATTTTGTAGCCTTAGGAATTATGGCTTCCTAGCTCTTCCCTGGGGTCACTTGTATGTTTTAGAAGGAAAGGGTTTGAAAATTTGTTATTTCATCAGATAGTTGAAAATAAATGCATGGTATCTTGGTTACAGATGTGAAGTAAATTTTGGACAATGTAGAAAGCAAAGGTTAGGTTCTCCTTGTCTTGCAATTTCTAAATGGTTCCACTCTACTTCTAAGTATCAGACTTTGCAAACCAATTTTGATTTTCTTTCAATTTACTGTTCAATAAAATTTTCTTAATCACTTAAGTGCTTTTTCTTCCTTGTTTTCATCTTAACTGAAGTTCAAGTTTTATCATTATCATTCAAGTTTTATCATTATCAATGTTTTTTTCTGGAATAACTCCCTGGTATCAATCCATTTCTCCCCTTAACGGGGAGATGCCTTCTCCCCTTTACCCTCAGCCTAGTATTTCCAGTCTGGACAAATGGTCATCAGAATACAATTTTAATAAGGTTTAATAATAATCTGGTTTCCTTGTCTTTGCCTTGGCCCTTGCTCTCTGAGCAGCATTTGTAGAAAGTGCTGTATGCCCCAACCTTGCATTTTTCTGCCATAAGTCTGAACGGAGCTTCTACCAAGCAAGGTGTGAGGACGGTGGGCTTGGATTTGCAGCCGCCTTCATGCCATTTGTCTATGCATTCTGGATGTTTCTTATTATGCAGGTAAAAAAACCACAGAAATCCTGTGTTTGAAAAATATTAATTTAACTGAACTGGAATTTTGCCACTATTATTTTTTGTAAAAAAAATGACTAGTTCAATAGATGCAATTAATTCTTCATCTATGATTTTTCCTTTACAAACATGAAAGTATTTTGACTGTCCATTTTTCATCGTTTTTATTTTTATTTTTACTGGTACAGCCATATTTTCATTCCAATACATTTTAAAGCTGAGGATATTTTCTTAAAATACCATTTTAATACCATTTATACCATATATACAAAGCTATAGTTATTCCTTCCTTCCTTCCTTCCTTCCTTCCTTCCTTCCTTCCTTCCTTCCTTCCTTCCTTCCTTCCTTCCTTCCTT
>JAWLRI010000618.1:1647918-1658827 GCA_034781795.1 Crypturellus tataupa
ACACAGTGCTCCAGATGTGGCCTCACCAGGGCTGAGTAGAGGGGTAGAATCACCTCTCTCGACCTGCTGGAGATGCTATTGAGACAGAATAAATAAACATGTAATCCAGCAGTTTGTTTTGTGTGGTATGTTGTCAAAACAGTGCAAGAACAGAATGTGTTTGCTAACATATGATTTATCAGGTTTCTTCCTAGGAACTTATTTCTTTCTAATTTCACATGAAAGAGTAAAATCTCATTTCTGCTCCTGTATACCTGGACTGTGTACTGAACCAGGCTGACTGAAATTTCCTGTCCTTAACCATTTTCCATTAGCTTCACATATTTTCAGTGCTTGCTCTTGAATTATCCTGATGGTGAGGGACACAGAGTTTGGTAGTTTCATGCTGAGTTAGTTGGTCCATTTGGTAACTTCTTACATGACATGCGTGCATGAGTACTGAAGTACTGCAGCGTGCATAAAGTTAAGAACCTACAAATGTTTAGATGTCCAAACTAATTGACACCAAGAATAATTGTCACTGATTTAAAGCCACTTGGAGCACTTTAAGCCTTAAAAGAGGAGGAGAAAATGTTTCAGAAATTAGGCTATGATTCTTCTCTCTGTTACAACACAATGAATCAAGAACAACTCTGCTGATCATGCCACTGAGGTTATAATCAGTGTGAAATGAGATCAACGCTGCAGTCTGGCCAAAACAAGGTTTTGGCACGCTGTCAGGGAAGAGCTTGTGATGCCAGCGGCATCTTTTCTTTTCCCTATTAAAGCCCAGGCCTTTAGCAACCAGCACTGTCAGTCCTAAACATTTCTCCAGACTAGTTCCCTTCAAAATATTATTTTTTCTTGCTTTAGAAATGAGGACAGAAAGGCATGGTGCAGTTATTAAAAGCAGTTTTTAATTAGAAAATGTTAGGGGATGCAATTTCAGAACAGCAATTTTAAGCCCAGACATATGCTCCCACCGCAGGAGCTATCCCAGTGTTTGTAGCACATGAAGAAAATTCATTACTTAGCATCCTAAAGGATTCATTGTTCATCTCCAATAAAAGCTGCAATATGAAACCCAAAACTTTGTAAGTGTTGCTGCTTAGTGCAATGTTTTTTTCTTGCTTTGATTTGGATTTTGGCATCTATTTTTCTGACTTACAAGGCTGATATACAGATGCATTTTTAATGAAATGATTTCCACCTTTCAGTGGAGCAAAAGTACTCACCTTGCATATTTGGGACGTAGCTGTGCATGGCTAACTTGTCACTAGGCAATGTCACCGATATGCTTTTTAATTAATTCTCTTGGAGTTCTTTTTGTTTGTTTCAGGCTTTTTTTTTTTGGCTCCCTTACTTTCCCAAATTTCTTGTTCTTCCCGCTTCTTTTTTTTCTCCGAAGAGTTTTTCCTTCTTCAGTCATTTATAACTTTCATACTTTCCTTCTTCAGTCTTTCATAACCATATTATTTCTTATACTGTCATTCTTTTGTCTTCTGTATAATAGTCCTTTCTTCTCAGCTTCTCTTCCTCGTTTATTCCACATTCCAGACAGATTTCATCCCTTTTCCTTCCCTCTATTTAGCCACTAGTTCCTTCTCTTCTCTTCTGCTCACTTTCTCTGTTCTTTCCACATGCTTACTTGTTCTCTGTGGAGAAGTTGAGCCAGAAAAAAAATTCTCTTAGTACTGTACAGGGTCTGGCAGCAGCCAAAAAGAAATCTGGTTGAAGAATGATGATATTTTGCACATCTGTGCCCTCTTTTCCTGGGGATTTTGAGGGAAGAAGAGGGATATTGTGAGTTCTGTGCTCCTCATTCTCCACACAGTTCCGTATTTATATTGTAATTGAGTTGCTTTTTGGAGAACAACTGCTTAAGTCTTTCCCAGGAACCAGCGCGTCTCTTTGGGAGAGTCTCTGATCTTATTTCTCATCCTTTCTTTGATGCTGTTCTGACAGCCATGTTCTCTTCTTCTGCCAGACTTCCACACAGAGAAAAAAATATGAAACACAGCTAGAAAGGAGGAGGTAGAGAACCCATTAGTCCTCAGCTCTGGCAACTTGTCACTCTTAGTGAGAGTCTTTTCTTTGCCCTCATGAATATTGATATTTTGTAATTATTCTTTTTTTGTTGTTTACATGAAGCATTGCAGTACTGTATTATATTTTCTTATTTCATTAACACATATTTCTTCAAAGTTTGTTTACATTCTAATTAGATACACAGACATACAATTTACTACATCAGTGGAGGAAAAAAAGAAATGTCTTCTTTTGGAACCATTTGTAAAAAGAACAAAACACATACAAATCTTTCGATCCATGTGTTGACATTGTAAGGATGAAAACGCAGACTGAGAGAGAACCTGTAATTAGTGGAAATTAGAAAGCTATAAAATAAAACAGAAAACATTTGCTAAAGCTAATGAACTCATGGATTGAAATTTCTCTCTTCTGTAAGGCAATCTCTCATTCCCTCAATCTTTCATAGACCTGAATGATTACAGTTCATTTTCCCTGCTATCATCATATTCATTTCTCTTCCTTAAAAGTTGTAGGAATTCTAAAGTAATCTAAGGCATAGTTCTAAAGTCAGTTCGGCAAAGTGATATGTTAGGAAACATTTCAATTGAACTTACCCAGACCTGTTCAGAAGGGATTCTCTAGCACACCTTAAATCTGTCACCATTTGCTGCTATCACCACAATATATCCTGTGCCTTCTAAAACATTATCACCAGCTGTCAAAGCTGGCATGAAATAACCTGCAAGGTTTTTATGTTGATTTTAAGGAATTAGAAGCACTGGGCATGTTATTTATTCAGAGCTTAGCTACAGCAAAATATATGGTTACTAGTAGCTCCAGAATGCTTCCTGAATAGGTTTTAAGGATGAGCAGCTGAGATATAGTGACTATAGTGTCATCTATTGTCTATATGATCCATCAAACAAGACCTTAAATAATTAGGATCATGGTGGAATATGTTAAATTCAGCTAATTAAGACTAGCAGAATCACCTTGTTGATGGATAATGACAAGACTAACATAACGGCAATTGCCTGCTTATTGCTCCTTTGAAATATAAATTTGTAATTTATTGTGAAATTGTTTTGCTTCTGCTTTTGAACATGGGAAAGAATGACCAAACCAGTGTGCTGCCAAATGTACCAGGAGCAAACTACTCAGGCGAGTGCATTAACACAATGTACTGAAGCCTCACTGCAGCGGCATTGCATTGCAGTTTCTCAGTATTTGACCACTGCAGATCATAATTCACTATGGAGCTGAGGTAGACGTGCCCGCATTACAGAAGATCATCTTCAGCACGGATGTGCACCACAGAGCTGTTACTTTGACGGTAGAAAAGATGATGTTTGGGCAAGTACAAACCAGAACTGTTTTCATCTGAAGTGGTTTTTCATCCAAGTCAATTTTACAGTTTTGTTGCATCTTAATTTGCATCTCATGCTGAGTTTGTTCATATCAATTTGAAAGCCAGAACAAAAGGATAAGGATAAAGAAGAGTAGATATGTTCTACTTTTCACATGCTTTCTGTGTAATGAATCTTATAGCTTTTGTCTGATTTATGGGTTGCAGAGAACAGGGGTCTCCAGAAAAATACTCAGATTGTAAAATACTCAATTAGCAGTGTGAAATGATTCAAATCAAGCATAGCTATCAGACCCTTCCTTTTCTTTCTTACAAAACCTTCTTTAGCCACAGTTTTCTTTTGTTGTTCCTGGCTTCCCCAAATTAGAAATAGACAGGAAACACTGATACTATTGCTGTTACTGAGTGATTTGTGCTCTTCTTGTAAATAGGATTTTATTTATTTCCAACTAATGGAAGAAAGAGATGGCACCTCACAGTTAATTCTGGCAACTTGTTTTTCATAAGACAGGTAGAGGAATTACCTTCTGCCCTTGTTGACTCTCCTTCAGAAAGGAAGGCAGCTGTCTCTACTGCTAACGCATTTGCTGCCACAGATTTTTTTGCCCCTTGGACTCCTTCACCTACAGCCACTGCCTGAACTGAAAACTTACTAAAATCAGTGAAGACTTTTTATTCTGGCTACTAAAAGCTTTGGAGTGCACACTATTTCTGCAGTGCCTGCAGCAACATCTCATTATTTTTCCCCACTGGCTTATGAAGTATTTAACTGACTGAAATACTTTGAGTGGCTTTCATGCCAAGAATGAAAGGTACCCATTTTTTGTCATGCTCACTATTTCATTATAACTGTTTCTTTCCTATCCTTGAATCTCTTGCTTCAAGGAAATTAACACCCTTCGTGATTCTACCTCCAGAGAAAATGAAATAAACACTCATAATAGTGCTCATATATTCCTTTGAAGGCCAACAACAAGGAAGAAAATGAACAGTCATGACACACGCTGTAAATTAATAATGGTCTTCCATAGTGTTTTTCCAGATCAGTATTTTTCCAGAGATCCTCATTTGCTTAATGCTTGTCAGCCAAATGCTAATCGTTCAGATGAGTTTCTGTCCAAAGCTATGCTGTACCTACTATCCTTCATCCACTTTCTTCCTACCTTTAAAGCCTATTTATATGATTCAAGATGATTATTTAAAATGATGACAGGTGACTGGTTGACTGGTTACTACAGAAGGACTAAGAGCTTTGGACACCAAAGCTACTGTTCACAGAGTAGATCTACCCAGCCCAGATCTTGAGTATTTTTAATTTATGACCCCAAGATTGTCCTATTTACATTCTCCCATATTAGTCTGGGATGACCATAATGATCTTTCAATGTTTGTCTTCATTCATTCCCTGGAAGACTGCTCACTAGCTGAACTGATGAGGTCTGGGATTATGGTTAGCTCTGCTCTGAAATTAGATTTGTGTCTAAAAGAGAACAGTGAAAGGATAATTTTGCAAAACAATCCCTTTTGTGTATTAGATATGCAAAACTAGAATTTGTTTTCATAAAAATATTCTAATAGAGAAATATTATCTCTCTCTTGCACATATTTATATCCCAAACTTCCATATCTCCCTTCTTTTCATGAAGGACATTCTAATGGTCACAGGAACCTTCACTGCAGATTTGCACTTTCTACACATAATAATTTTTCACACGTTGTAAGTCTATATTCATCGCCACTCAAAAGCATATGAGATTTTGCTCTATTTTGAATGCCACTGTGTCAGAGACATCAATCAAATCCGATAGCATCGATCATGCAGCTGCAGAGCAGTTGGATAGCATCTGCCATAACACCTTACAATGCTACAATAATGGGCCAGAATTTTGATGCATAAGGCTGCTGGTTTGCCTGATGCCAATTAATCATGACATTTCTTAATGCATCATATTTTTAAAGGCATAACTTAAAGCTAATAAATAGGTTAGCTTCTCTTCATTCAGCTGAAGGTAATGAAGACAGTTTCAATTCAAAATGGTATAAGGGAGAAAATAAATCAGATCATTCAGATTAGTTTTACAAATACAATAAATTTCTTTCAGAAATATTCTTTTTCATATATTGCTATTAACCATGTCAATATTAATCCCAGGATTCCATGAAGAGCACCTTTAACAGTGGGAAAAAGGAGCACCTTTTTTTTTTCTCTGAGTCAAACCTACATATGAGAACAGAATTTGTTCCAGCATATGTACATAAGATTTTTGTTCCTTCTGTAGTTTAAAAGATAAATGGAAAGAGCGAGTCTTTGTCACAGCTAAAACTTAGCCACTGGTTCATTTACAGTAATCAAATATATTCTGTTTTTGACTTAGCACGTCATAAAAGTAGGTAGTAAGATGGACAGAAAAATATTTTTAAAAACACATCATAGAAATCTACAGAGAATGTAAAACTTTTGTGCTTGTGACTTTACAAATATCCCTATCATCTGGTATGGACCTCCCATTGTAAAAGGTGTTGAAACTTGATATTGAAAATGGTATAGTTGATGGTATATAATTTGACAATCTAGTGCAAACTTTTCATCTTGGAGTGAGTTAGCTTTGTTGGTACTTGATAAATTTTCTCCAGAACTATATCAGATATCTTCCTGTTTCATTTTAAATGACGTGATTTCTACATACTTTCGGTCACATTTCTGGTCATTGTCAGAGATGAAATACTTGACTGAATATACTGTTAGTCTGATGAAGAGTTTCAATGTAAAATCTGTTTTAATATGAAGATAACCCACAATATTTTTATTCTGTTAGTGCAAAAGTGTGCTGAAATACTGTTAAACTGAAAATTTATTTTCATTTCCATATTTCAAGACCTTTGATAATATTTTATTTCAAAAAGAAATATTTTTCAATATTGTGAAAGAATAGAAGCTTCAATGGCAGTACTAATAATGAAAATGAAAACAATCTCACACTGAGAGGAGCATATCTAAGCAAGAATGGTAGATAGTGGCTAGCAATTTTTTTCAGCTTTTGCTGGCAACCTCAGAGCCCAGATGCTAAGCACTGGAAAATGTTTCTTCCAACAGCAGCATCTGGTACTTTGGCAGACTCCATAAGCAATTTTGTTTTACAGTTTTAAAGCTGCTTCTGGGTCTATTACATGGTTAATCTGATGGGCTGACTTGTCCTCCTGGATGCCATATGCCAGCAGCTAGAGATACAGTGAACTGTTTGCCCATTACACTTGCATTAAAAAGCCAGACTAAAAAATCTGCTGAAAATGGTGCACTTTAGTACATCTCACCAATTAGGCTTGTGACGATGAGTGACCTGCCTTAAAATAATTCCAGTGAGCTGCCAGGAAATATCAAAGAGCAATGACAGTCAGGGTTGGCAGCGACCATGCAAACCAGGTAATGTTTCAAATGAGGTCACTGCATACTTAGTACATCCTGAAAGTGATTTTTTCCTTCTGAGTGCACGAAAATAGCTTCAGATAGGTAAGGAACTATATTGAATGAAATAAGAAAAGATAGGAAATTTGTATTTCTTACTTTTTAGAATAATTCTAGGGAATTCTGGTGGACATCATAACAAGTTGTGTGCTAGGTTTATTAATACGAAACTCATAAAGACCACATTTTACTGAATTTTTGACTCGTTTATGCTCTTTAGCAATCTGTGTACATCAAACCAGAATAACAAAAAGATACAGAATTGACACTGAGAATAATCCAAGACAGTGAATATATGAGTGGATGTATTATTCTGCAGTAAGAATGAATGTGAGATGAAGTGCAATGCACATTTTGTTTTGTATTTTAATACATCTAAACTATTGAGGGAGTTTTGCAGTGTTGCAAGTTTCCATAAATATTTCTTGAAAAGAAAGAACTCAAAGAGTGAAAATCCCTTGTGAATTCCTAACAGAAGTACTCTCTGCACAACCACCTTCCAAGAGTCAATAAACATGGAAGGTGAACCCCCAAAATAGGGAGAACTGTAAAAAAAGTCCTTGCTACCCCATTCTGTATCTAAATACGGCAACCTTTGAAGAATTTCTTGCCATTACAGAAAGACTATCTTGTTGGGCTAGATGAAGGTCAGTTAATATATTCAGAAATAACTCATTCTCCTCAAGCAAAAAAATAAATAAATAAAAGGAGTTTCTTTGCAAAGCCAGTTACACTGAAAAGGTGTGGAATCAGCTATGCCACTAATGACATCAAAATATCCAAATTGTGTCACTGTTGTGACGCAAAAGACTAAATGCTATGTTCAGTGGAGACTTGATTCGATGTTTCTTTGAGATTAGGAGAGATTTTTTTTCTATGATCAGTTACACTAAAAGTTCTGATATCACCAACCTCAATATGACTTTTTTTTCATAGTAAATTAAGACTTTTATCCTGCTAAGTGTCTAGTAAAAGTTTTCTGAAATGAACCTGAATTGCTGACGGCCTATTCTTCATGAATATAGGATACTTAAGGTCTACCTCCTCCTAATTAAGCATAAAGCATTGCGGCATGACACAAAAATTATTCTCAGCTGTATTCAGATTATCAGACCATTTACTACCACATGTTCATTACACTGGGCATTTCCCACTGCAAATCTTTATGCTTATATTAACTTGAAGCATTTTAAACTAGTCATTTTAGATTATGGGCCAGGCCATAATAATCAGCAACAAAGGTGAAAGTTTTCCAGCATTCATTTAAAATAAAAATGATCTAACGCATAAAATGAAAAATTAAATATAAAACCCACTCAGGAGCTATGTGACTAACAGAAGTTTTGAAGACAATTTTCCCTCATCTTAATGTCTTATGGTTGCATTAACCCCATGGCTAAATAGTGCAAGCTCTGATCAAAACTCCTTTTATGTCTGGGGCTCTGGGGTCTTTCTCCCTTTCGAGTTCCCTAGTCTTTAATAATACAGTTGAGTTCATGCTGTATGTAGTGATCAGCAAAGGTCCTAATCTGAATCTCTCTATCACTTATATTCCTATTTTCACAACATTTGTAGCATCCTATTATTTCTGAGACTATTTTATCTGGCAAGTTTGGCTGAAATTAACCAACAGACTGAGAGCAAGAACTCACAGATATACAGTCAACATGCTTTAAATATATATTTTTTTCTTCACAGATGTGTTAAATATTTCCTTGAGTGGGTGGAAGAGACAAGGCTATATTTCCACCTACAATATGTCTTTGATGACTAAATAGCAAACTTCGTGGTGAACGGCAAATATTTACCAACATGTAAATAGAACATTATTTTTGTAAAGGAGACATTGGATCTTTGTACATTAATCTCTGAGTACTCCAGAAACATCTTTTTCAGGCTGACAGAATAGAATATGAGGAATCAGAAGTTTTCTTAACAATCCTAATTCTGGATAACCCTGTTTAGTGTGCTCTCTTGGGTATCTGGTTGTGAATTCTCAGATAGGTACATATGGATGGTAAGCTCTTTTCCTAGCAGCAGTCTCAGAATGCTCTTTGTTCACTGCCTCATGTAAGAGGGCCCTGTGTTTTGGCAGTGCTAATTAATGCAAAAATAATAATCAGTATGTTCTGAATTAGAAACCTGATAAGTGTACAATCTTGTTCAAGCCTACAATTTAGAGTAAAGACTCAGAATGAACAAATGAGAGGCTTGGGAAAATGCTGCGGCAGCTACAATAGCACTGCGGAAGTGTTGGGACTGGGAAGCAAGGATTGTGGTGAAGGGGACATCCGTGACATGCGCCTCCAAGGATGCACCACAACAGATGTTGCTAATGGAGAAGAGTTGCATGCAGAAGGCGCAGTAAGATTACTCGGCTCCCTCATGCTAAACCTAGGCTGTGTGATGTCTTTTTATAATTTCTTCAAGTCCATGTTTTGCCAGAAAATGAATGTTGGCATCTTGAGTATTTTTTTTCAGCGCAAATCTATTCAGGAAATAACATCATAAACCTAATTTTACTCAGATGAAATGCATGAGGTATGCATCACCTGTCAGTGTTCCAGAGCTGCACATTTATGAGATATCAGTGACATTACACAGAAATTTGACCATATTCTAAAGGGTTTTACAAAAATAAAAAGTTCAAGAGCCATGTAAATTATGATTTCCATGACACTCTTGTCTTAATCCTGTTAAAACCTTTCATTATTGTACTGCTGTAATTCCTGAGAAGATGAGATTTTCCACTCTTGTCTTTATTTTATGTCAAGAGGACTGTGAACAGCAGGGGCAATGGCATATATAGCTTTTTGGAAGTGTTCCTTTCCATGTTTCTTATTCAAGCGAGTAAGTAAATGCTCTGTCTCTGAAGATTACAGAGTTTTGTTAAATCTTGGTTATTGTGTGAGTTTAGCTTTTTCTCTCCTCTCTCTTTTATTATCTAGGAAAGTATCAAAATACTGAATTGATTTCTCAATGAGAAATTGCAGAGATGCAAGAAAATGAAAGTTATGAAAATTCTGGTGTGAGAAACACAAAAGATATTTGATCCCTGCTACAAGATATTCAGTACGCTACAGAGCGCTAATATTGGATCTATTGGATCAATCAGGTCCAAAACAAGTGTCATTTTGAAGGCCTTTGCAGGACCATGGCTTTACCGAAATTCCTTTCATGTCACTGGAATGGCACCCGATATACACCAGGTCCCAGTAGCTCTGTACTTTATCATTCCTAACTGCATCTGTAAGTTGGATGTGTGATCTAATCTAGTTGTCTGGCCTTTTTTTTGAGTCAGTGGAGAAAGATAGATAGCCATGGAGGGCAATTCATTGTAGCCCAAGATAAACATTTTAAAAGATTCTGGTCAAGAAGCAGAGTTCTGGGAGTTTTTTCATTACTCAACAGAACTGAAGGAGCATAGATGAGCACAGAACACCTAATTTCTCCATAACTGGATAGAGAAGTCAAAAATCAATTTTAGTTCAGAGACTTTTTTCTTGTCCCTCAAAAAAAATTTACAATATGCTTTAAAAACAAGCACATAGCCAAAAACAAGTAAACTCTTTGATAATTATATATGAATGTGAATATTTATTTGTGTTTATTTGTGAAAACTTGGGTCATAATAAAATAAAATAAATAAATAAATAATGCTTACAGTGTTCAATGATCAAAACTTTACTCTAAGTGATTATTGTCCTACTTTGGTAATATGAAAATCATAAGAGCAATCAACATGCAGAACTTCAGAGCTTCAAAAATTTGAGAAAATTCAGAAGTCAGAAGTCATATCATATCACAGCTGTTTTTTTCCTCGACCTGATAGTTATAATCTTACAGGAATGTATTTTGAATGAAATTTTTGCTGAAATTGAATAGTTTTTACTATTCATTCTTTAATATACTGCTCAAAACACATCCTCCTCCTTAACCTGCAGTGGTTTGTCTACTCTTACAAGTTACTAGTTTCCAAAATATCCAGAAATAATATTAATATTATCAAAATTAAACACAGATGGGGAGAAATAAAGTTATTTATCCAGTCTTTTTTTCCTTTTTCTTTT
>JAWLRI010000618.1:1658927-1674796 GCA_034781795.1 Crypturellus tataupa
GGGGAGAAATAAAGTTTTTTATCCATTCTTTTTTTCCTTTTTCTTTTTTTTTTTTTTTTTGGTATGGAAGACCGTTCCTCAGAAAAAGAGACCGTAGCTGGAGCATGCAGGAGCTCAGATTATACTGCAGTTAGGCCATCAGGCCCTGGCTGATCATCTTGGGAGCTGAAGACCTTGCAGAAGTAGCCTGGTCCCCTCTAAGTTTCAGCAGCTTCTTTCATAATATTTCCATGACGGACATATTATTATGCAGCCACCTACATCGACTCTAGACATCATGAACCACAGATACTCATACAAAAGCTAGGATTGTAGAGCTGTTACATTTCCTGTTATTACATTTCATCATAAAGCAATCTTAAGAATAATTAAGTTGGTACAGGCACAATGTTCTGAGGTAGTGCTTGCCATAGCTGAGAGAAGACCCTGTTAAATCTTCATACCTTGAATTACTTGTTCAAGTTTTTCATAAAATATTTGGAACATCAATGAAAATATTTGAGTGGTAAATCATTGTGAAGAAATTACGTTTCTGCTGCAAGAGAGATGTTTTCATAAATTGCACTACATTGGCGGGAAGTACTACTTTGTGCCAGTACATTGTAGCCACAAGGTGATTCTCCTATGAAAACAAGTCACTAGAAATGGAAAATACATTCTGTTCAATCTCAAATTTATCAGAAAAAGTGTAAGTAATGGAAAAATAGAATGGCCTATCAAGGGAAGTAATCAGGGAAGTAGCTGTGGCCAGAGACACTCAGCACAATAAAGGTAACGATGCCGTAAGTGACCCTGTAAAACACAAAGAGTCGCAGTGCCTGACTCATGCACAGCGGTAGTGGTGCTGCTGTTGACACAGCTGAAACATTTTTCTACTCAGTATGCATAAAGATTCCAGACTGAATAAAGCTCCTTAATATTTATGCTTGGTTTAGTCCTGACAATATAACATCTCAGATGAAAGAAGAGAAGCATTAGAAGTGTTATTTCCAATTTTCCAAACTTTCATGGGTTAAAATCTGCCTTATCCATGTCGAAATATGGAAACACCTGCCGCTATCAGCTACCTGATAATAAAATAATCTTCCTCTGTCAGTTTAAAAGGAATCTAGAAAACAACGTTCTTAAATTATGTAAGACAAATCTCCTCTGTCAAGACTGTGCTTCCCAGTCTTCTTGCATCCTCTGACCTCATGCGAGAGATTCATAGATCCAGGAGTAGTGAGGGACATCACCTGGCTGGAGGGTGCCAGGACGTTTCTGGAGAAATGCTTGTTCTAAACTTCTCATCAACTCTAAATGTAACATGAAAGCTCATGTGAAGTTTTCAGTTGTAGGTCCTTTCTCTTGCGCTTTCTTTCAAGTGGTCCATAAACCACTGATTACTTTCCTTATATTGTTTCGTTCTGCTTATATAGCTATGCAAATAGAAGTTTGGAGAACTGTCACTTTTTTATTCCTAAATGAATAAATCATATTTGCTGCTATATCAGATTATTTTCCCCTCTGCTTTTCAGTTCCACAGACTACTTCAGCACCGCATGTGTTCCCATGCCTCTCTAAGTTATCCAGAGAGACCGCAGTCATTAGGAAATGGATATTTCTGTCACGACTTAAAATCACCAGGGATAAATAAATAGACGAGTGCAATTCAAAGACTCATGACACTGTACATCATTATTCCATGCATGAAGACATTTACTAACAACAATCATGTGCGTTTCAAGCTGAGCCTTACATTTATCTATCCATATGAATATACAGATATAGGTACTCAAATATTCTAGCTAGATTCTGAATCCTTTTCTCTAACTTCTTATTTGATTTATGTGAAGCTGAAGAAAGCCACTAAAAGATATTTTATTGTTCAAAACAGTTACTATGTTGCAATATGTATATAGGATCAATTTTAATGAAATTTCATTTTCAGCTCTTTTCTGGTTCAGGTTTTTGTATTTATATTCTTCAGCTAAATCACAATTTAAGCATAGCTTTTATGATTTACCCTTCTAAAATGAAGTCGAAGAGAGGGATATGTTTAAGTTTCAGCTAAACCTATAAGCATATTCAACCATTTTGATGGACATTTATTTTCCATAATGGGATTCTAAGGTCAAGTGAAGGACAAGCAGAAAGAAATTGTAACTAGGCTTAACAGAAAGTTTTATGGTTAAATACTACATGTACATCTGTATATTATAAGTATACATTAGCCAGACGTTTTTCCAGAGGCTCTCATTAGGAACTAATTTTTAAATTTAAATTGCTAATATAAGGAATGTGACATATTCACCACAGTCAATGATTGTCTCTTGGGTCAACACATCTTGTGGTTTGTCTTAAGAGCAGTCAACGTCTGCTTCTGCTTCTCCTTATTATTTCATTCCCAGATGAATGATCCCAGCAGCAAGATCTTGTGCACTGTTTCCCAGAGGGAGAAAGCTGCAGCTGCTAAACAGAAATACCAAACTCACCATTAACTCTCCCATAAGGTTGGACCATATCTTTTAAATTATGAATGAGGAACAGTCAGGCTTGGGGGAATGAGCAGAAGGTATCTGTTGGGAAGTACTATTTCCTAATCCTTTCTCTGATGCTGATTTGCTATGAAGCTTTCAGCAAGTCATTTCACTTCTCTCTTTTTTTTTTTGCCTTTCTATTTCCCTTATGGAGACCTGTAATAATAATCTTTGCTCGTATGCAAGGATGTCCAATATGTTTGTCAAGTAATATTTCTATGGAGTTGACATGAAGCACATAAAGACAGAGTGAAAGAGATAAATGTATTTGACTTATACTTTTGCTTTCAACAACAGGTCTGTTCCTTGCCCTCTTTTTGCCCTGAGATCATGCCACATGCATGTGCTGGGGACTAAGCAGTGGTGTATAGATCCTTACCTTTTTAGCATCACCAAAGATCTTCAGCCTGCAAGGGAGAACACAGAATTGTGTATTTCCCCAAAAGTATGTGAAGATTTAGCAGCATGCTTCCCATTGGCACTAACAGGTTTTGTGTAGCTAAACCCAAGTGCACAGCTTTAAGTATGCATTCCTTACACATTCAAAAGTCATGATAAGTTTTGTTACATAGACAGAAAATAAGGGGTAAATAACATTTTCTGCTAGAATGATTACTTCTCAGTTCAATAAACATATTGTCCACCTTTAGAGAATTTAAGATGACTTTTAGGACTCAGTTTTCAGCTGCAGTGATGAAGCACTTAGCCCTGCTAAACAGCAGGCAAAGGCATAGTTGTATAATGGAATATTCTCTTTGTCTTGGGGTCAGTTCACACCACAAAATTTTGTGACATATCAGCTACAGAACACTCAGGTGAGATTTGCATGACCTAATGTTATCTGTCTTGAAAGTAGGTTTCTAGATAAAACTAGCAAGAACAGTCACTTTACATAACCTGTTAGCTATGGCCTAAGTGGATTCATTCCACATTTTTTACTGAGCTAACATGTGCTTAATACACATCAAGCTAAAATGGAGGTTGGCGTACTAGCTCATGCCAGGCGCCTACTTTATAACAGCTAAACTCAGAGAAGATGAGTCCTTTCTCAACACAAGACACAGAAAAGACCTAGGGAAACCTTTGAGTTTACTGCCAGCTGTGTGGTCACTCATAGTTTAAGATCTATACGCAGTTGCAAAACAGTCCTAAATAGAAGAGGAATAGTGATGAATGAGTGGGTAGAGACAAGGGAGCAGGTAGTGCCTTTTGGCCATTTGAAGGAAAGAGTATAACGTTTATCTCATGTTCCAGAAGGAATATCTCCTTTATATATATATCCTTAATAAAAGGAGACTTTTGAACCTGTAATGGCTGAAAATAGTGATAGAGAGAGAAGCACAGAATCTGTGTGATGTGTTCCCATTCCTCATTCAAACGCTGAACGCACTAGGCTGTGCTTTAATCCAAATGTAGGGACATGCAATTTTTAAAAAACTTTCTCACCTTTGCAGTGGTACATTAGGAGACTTTTTTCATTTAATAGTATTTCACAACTTTTGTGATAGTGGCACTATAGGGACTTCAGTAACAAGCTTCCAAAATATCGTGACTTTTGGTGTTTTATGTTGTACTACAAAGCCTTTATAATGCAGGTAGATTCTCTTGCTGGTTTTAGCTACCTGCCTACCTGCTACTATCTACCATGAGTGATAGAGGCATGAGCGGCATGGCAATATCTTATTGCACAAATAGTTTAGCTCTCTGGAGCATGTACTATTAGACACAGATGTGCTGTTATTTGCATCAACACATTTTTATAGGAAAAAATATTCAAAAAGTTTTCAAAGTTAGGTCCTTTGTGCTCCTATTTTTAAGATCAAAGTTTATGACGTCACTACAAAACTCTGAAATCATAACACATGCTTCAGCACTAGGCTGCCAGTGAGCATAAATTCTTGCTATGAACACATTTACTGATTTACAGGCTGTCATTTTTCTTCCACAAAAGAAAGAATATTGTTTCTGTCCACCAGCAGACAAAGGCATTTCTTAGTGTCATTGCCAATTAAATTTTTGAGCAGGTCATATATGCACAAACTAGTGTATATCAGAAGAATCTCAGAGGCAGCTTAATCTGTAAAACCTTAATGTCCTTGGCCTGCTTATGGCTTACTGGCGACATAAACAGGGCTTGGGGATTAGGGACAGAGGCATAGCATATGCAAATCTTAAATTGTCAATTAAACAGCATCATTGAATCAGTGACAGAAACTCCAAGGACATATTTGTTTGCAAAAGAAAGGATTAAAACCAGCAGTCCTCACTGACATTTAAGATATATACTGTATCTGTGATTTGTGCCTCTTGAGTAGCCACATCTAAAAATTTTGATCATATCAGAAGGCTTCACTTGCTTGCTATGCTTAAGTGACCTAGGCAAAAATTGCCCAGAAAGCACCTCGCTAATAGACTGACTAGTATCTGTAATGGCATTTACCTCCATTTCCTTGATGAAGTTGAGGTGTAGGGAAAAGCAGGATCTTCCACAATCAGCCTGACTGTCTGTCAGTCACTGCAGGTCTTTTCTAAGGCACCCTTCACCCACTCTGTGCACTACAGAGTTCTTGCATGTGTGTGTAACTGTTATCAAAGAAAAAGATTTTATAATACTCTTGAAGTCACTAAATTCTTTTCCACGCAGGTATAGTTCATAGTCCATAATGCAACTCAGTGTGATTTTTTTCCCTAGAATGATCAAGTGAAAGATTTTTTTGGAAAGAAAAATTACAGATTTGCAGTTGATGAAGTTTTTTTTGGTATCAGAGAGTAGCTTAGCTCCATAGCTGAGTTTTGTGGCCATCTTATTTTTCTTTGTAGAATAATGATGATGATCAGTACATTAATTTGCTCAAATAAATTAAAGAATGGGTTTCCTGCGCTAAGAGGGAATCTCTGAGTTAGGAAGTAACACTTCCATACTTTGAGTTAAAGGTGGCACATGATAGTCTTTGTTTTAAAATCACTGTAATTAATCTAGTATTGTTTTTAACTTGATTTTCTCTTTTTGTTTATTGGATTGAATTACTTTGGTCCAGGAGAGACAGTTATGCATGAACAACCATTCTGTGATGAATTATATTCCTTAAAGTAAAGCATCTTTCTTGAATAGTAGCAATACAATACAATGATTTATAGCTACTCTCAGGGAAATAAAGGTGCAAAGATTAATGAAGGCAGGTTGAGTTCAACAAAATTTAAAACATATTTGGATGGTACCTCATATAAATTCTGCTTCAGAAAGTTACGTGAGGTTTTCCACAAGAACAAAAGCCCATGCCAGCTAGCCTAGGATGTACTATGTTTTTTTTTTTCGCTTGTATCGTTTTCATGACTATGACTAGATTTTACTAACATTAGCACTGCCAGTATTAGAAAGAGGTAACACAAAGAGATTGTACGAATGTATTTTGAAACAATGCTTCTCTAAACTTGCATTAATACTGAAAATTTGAAAATGCATTAGGAATGACACTGGTGGACAAATATATGAGCACATGTGAGTCCATCTAATCTAAATTAAAGACTATGCTGTATGAATATAGCAGCAATAGCAGGGTATGTGTTACAATAAAGGCCTCCAAAAAGCATTTGTCAGGATGACAAGCACGCTCATCTAGACTAGTGTTTCACCAAGAGGACAAGGTCAAGCAAAATTTGTGGGGACAAAGAAACATCCTGGAAATAAATATCTGAGAGTGGAGAAGAGGAAGGTAGCTTAAAACTAAGACATTCATCAGGGACATTCACCAACACATGATATCATTTCCCATTTTGACGGTTTTGCATATAATCTCTTTGGATTAGGACTCAAAGCCTATGGGTTTCAGACTTTTTGGCATACTTGCACACTTTTTTCATCTCCACTCTGGCACTCTTCAGAGAGGCCTCTTCCAGGCTGTTTCCAGGCTGTAGTGTAACAACTTCTGCCTAGTCCCCTAAAATGTTTTGAGACAGCATCATCCTCTAGTTCTCAGGGCAAGGTTCTGCTCCAGTCCGTCAACATGTTATAAAAGAACGTAATCCCTAATGCAGAGTCAGTCTTTTCTTTCACATTTCTTCTCATTTTGTCAAAGTAGAATATAAACACTTGACTATTTTCTCTTTGTACAAAGATCACTAAAACAGGCAGGACCTATCGGGTTCTTTCGTATATAAATAATGCTAAGGAAACTCTGAGAACTGAGAGGAGAAGAAGAAAGCAGCCAACAGACAAACTCACAAAAACAATGAGTTCCAATTGTGGAACTTACTTATGAAGGAATTTAGAAGTGTTGCACATATTCAGGTTTAAAAGAAGAGCTCATTTCCTTGATGCTGACTTTCAGAAATAATTAAAAACTCACTATCCCAGAGGAAGAAAGAAAGCAAAAATGATGTTGTGTACTTTCTTTTAGAGTTTATAGTCTTTGAAAAAATGGCATTTGAGAATGATGAATTCCAATGCAATGCCAGTGAGAGCTACAAGGATATTATCAGAGGGGAAAAAAATCCTAAATATGGATTTCAAAAGGACTAAAAGAATGATGCTCTTTGAGATAATGAAATAGTTTATCAGCTATAAGCTGATAAATAATAAGTGTGAGTGTGGCTGTGTATCTAAATGTCTGTACATGTGTACACATACCTACATAAATTTCCCGTATGTTGAGCTATATATTTTTATATATTTATTATTATATATTTTATATATTTACAGTTGTGTATATATAATACACTATCCTCTATTGGTGGGATGTCCTATCTTTGTCCTACACTGCAATACTGGACATATTTTATAGGTCCATTGGTAGACAATTCATGGTGTGAAGCCCTGAAACTTAAAAGACAAAAGAGGAATCATGGTTCTTCCTTTTGTTTACTGTGCATCTTCTTTATCCTAAAGCAGCTCTCTTTATTTGTGATCTACCCCTGTGTTTCCTGACTTTCTCACAGCAATCCAACCTTTGACCAAAACTAAGTGAAGACCTGTAGATGTGGATTCATTCTATTCAAGCTCTGAAAGCTTCAAGATGACCCCAGAGAAGCAGCTTGTCTTTCAAACTTCCGTAGCAGGATTATGCCTCAAATGAACTTACCCCAATAACTGAGGGTCAAGCACATGAAAAAAATTCTTCACCTGTGGACAGTAACTAAGCCAAGTTGGTCCAGCCAGATGGATTTGCTTGTCTGTAAATCTCTCCTCAGAGTTGGTAATCTCCCCATGGAGCAGACAGTGCCCAGACTGCTGTGATGATATATGGGCACGCTTATCAGCCTGAATCCCAGCCAAGTGACTGTTTCATAAGGCGTTTGCTTGCACTTTACATCCTGAACATTTGATAGTGAATAGCAGTAAATTTCTTTGGCACTTTAGAACATATGTATGATTTCTGTAGCAGAGATCTGGCTCCACTACATCACCTCTGGACTACAGACTACCTATGAGAACAGTGCTTCTAGCTGCAGGGATAAGGGTTTGGCCTCTAGACAGGATCCTGGAGCCATCCTAGGCTAGGGAGACAGGCAAAAGCCTGCCTAAATGGGCAAGTGAATAGGACAAAAGCACAGGAGCTAAAGCAGTCCTTCAGCGAGGACTGCCAGGCAGACAAGAAGAAATAAAGAGGGCAAGGTGGTTAGTGTGGCATTTGGGTTCATGCCTGAAGTATTTTTAAAAGGGAGATTTCACTACTTTGTGTGGATGGCTTTGCTTTCAGAAATCTTAGATGCTGCAACCTCACCCCAAACTGTTGTCTTATACGGTTAAAGACACCTGGAAGCCCAGTATTTCTTAGGTCACTTGATTGGTAGAACTCTCTGCTGTTCTCAAAGAGATTTCACACTTAATGGTTTGAAAACATACCTGTGATGAGTTGGTCTTGCTGATGGTGACATTTTCTCTGAAGTTAGATGAAAGTCTAGCAGACACAGTAGCAGGAACATGTGTAATTATAGATGTTTGGGATGTGGATGTAATGTTGCTGGACCATGGTGAGAGCTTGTACTGAGCTATAGCGAGGAGATTCCCTAAATGTGTGTATGGGAGGGGCCAGTGTGGTCCATTCGGATGAATCAATCACTTCTGATTGATTCTGATTGAAGTGTCAGGAGGGACACTTCAAATGAAAGCAATGGAGTCTCCATAGAAAACTGCCAGCAGGCATTTCCCATTGCTAGTCTTGCAGCAGCTGAACGTGCTGTGTCTCCTGAATGCCATAATCCTGGCATAGAGCATCTAGGGGGACCGAATAGAGGCCAGAGACTTCACAGCCCTCATAGCAGTTCTGAGTGCTGCTGCAGGTGCTTGGCATGGCTGGCTTTTGGAAAGCACCTTCCTCTGCTACCAGAGGAGTCCTGCAACCTGGTCTGACATCGCTACATAACTGGCGTCAGATCCTGACACAGAGCCACAACGGTGGCTACCTAAAACCTGCAATAACAGCTAACTAATATTTGTGCTTATCTTGTGCACAACCCAGTGCACCCCAAAGACACCCTAAAGAACTGCACAGAAGTACAGAAAGCAACCTCTAGCTACAGGTCTATTGGCTATTCTGTCTGTGTTGGTGTGACCAAAAAAGTTATTTCAGAGTTGAGAAAAAGTGGAGTCAGGACTCTGCAGAAAAAAAATGTGAAATTCAATATATCTCTTTTTCCTCTACAGAAAACCACTATGATGAAAGTTTCCCAATCATTTGGACTTAAAAATATTCAGACAAGTTTTGTTCAAGGAGGTAGCTTTACTTCCTATAGCTAAATTATTTTTTTTTTCTGAAATACTTAATTCAAAAAAAATGCAGATTTCTCACAAAGAACAAAAACAATAGAAGAATCATTAGGAAGCAAAGAATCAACTAGCTTAAATATATACAATATGTTGTTTTGTTCAGAAATTTTATTTCTGCCTGAAGGCATACCTTATTTATTACTGTATTTTCAGTCTGACTCCATTAACACTTCATCATATGTTACGGCTTGAACATCAAGTGTTTAGAAAAATTGACATGACTTATATAAAATGACAACAGTCCTTCACCAGTCTGCTGCGCCTTTATTAGACAGTGAGATACACCAAATGGGAGGATGCCTAGAGTGGATGAGGAACACTCATCAGCATTTGGGACCGAAGTATGTCTAAATATAGAGAATTTACAGTTGTCTGTGCAATTTTGAAAGTGATTAGATATGCTCTATTCTATTAATAATTTCATGCTTTTCAAAAATTTAACCAAGATCTGGTTAAAATTGTGGATACAAAAAATGTACTCAAGGTTTGTTTAAAAATGTAGATGCAAAAATGCAAGGGGTGCAAATGAATGTTGCCATTACTGGTTAAGTCCTAGCAGCCAGTTGTACGCTCAACTATATAACTGCAGGTTATGTTGTGATGAGTAATGCAGGCCATTGCAGTTGAGCTGCCAGATGCATTAGGCAAACGCACAGACTGATGAGCAAATAATGGTCTGTGCATACTTATTCTGAGGGGAGATGTGAATTCTTAGAGTTTTTTTGAAGGGTGGGAGTTCACATTTTAAGATCAAATTTGCTTCACACACAAGGACAGTTTAGAATCAAAAATTAACACTTGTTTAATTTTATTTATGCCAATTTAAGCCACATTGCCAGAGTCAAATGTTTAGAAACATGCGTTTAACTGAGTGACAAGATTTTGAGATGGCTAAAGATATTTGGTTCAAAAATCATGGTCCTCAGAGTCAAATGTTTAGAAACATGCGTTTAACTGAGTGACAAGAATTTGAGATCGCTAAAGATATTTGGTTCAAAAATCATGGTCCTCTTTTCTAGACATACTATTTTACATAGCTAAATTTCAAAACATGAGCTTCAGTTAATAAACAGCAATTATGAACCAAAAAAAAAAAAAAAAAACGCAGATTACGTTAGGCCTGCTTCATGCTGTTTAAAGCACAAAATACAAAAGTCTAGAGCGGCAGCATCATTTGTTTATCATCACCAACCACAGCACCTTGTGAATGGAGATATTTGAATAGGAAGGATGGCAGGAGCACGACAAAGGCGCTATGAAGATTGCATCTTTGGTACGTATTCTCAGCATGATAATTTCTCCCAACCTAGATAATTTCTCTCAACCTAAACTATCATCTATAAAATATGAGTCTTTGCCAAAGACAGAATATTATGTGCTTAGGCCCAGGCCTGTTAGATAAATGATGTCATTATTTCAGAATGATGAGATCACTTTATTTAGGTTCCTTGGTGAACACGTTCCCTAAAGAGACAATTCTTTATCTGAAAGCATATATATTCTCTTTAGCTGATCGCACATATCTCAAGACTGTTTTTAAAGAAATTTGTGTATACTTTTGATGATACTTTGTACACAGATTTTCAAATTCCATAGGTACAAGTGACTAATTTGTATGCGACTTTATCAACAGAGGCCTATAACTGCACAAAAAAAAAAAAAAAAAAAAAGTGAAAAAAAACCAGAAAAAGAAAACAAAACACATTTTGGGAAACTTCCTTGTTATTTTCACTTTTTACCAACGTCTTATATCTTGAAAAGTATCTTACTAAATGTTTTTCTGTACCTTCATTTCCACATTCTAAAACTTAAAACATCTTTGGCTTCACCAAAAAATACACATAATACCTTGTTTTGATATAATCACATGGTTTTAGCCAGAAAGCCATGTTTTATATAGTGGAATTTAACCAAATAGTCCTTTGCATATATTCCAATAAAACAATATTTGTTAATATTAATAGCATAATGAAATTTCTCTGTAATTTTCTTAAACTGAGCTAAATCTTTAATTCCATAAAAATTAATGAAAAATATTCCTTATATACATGTCAGTGGGTTTGAAACCTAATTTTACATTAGGATATTTTAGCAAAAACATCTGAATACAGAGTTTTTTAACGATAAATTAATATTGCCCAGATAAAGATAGAGTAACTAGAACCCACAGGCAGCCACAATAATGTATCAGGATCTCCCTGATGAAATTTTCATAGTTAACTGAGTTTCATAGTTCATTTAATATTTATATTTACAAAATACTGAATCTTCATTTTGCAAACTCCCCAAGAGAATTTTTGTGTAGATGGATTTTTTTTGATCATTTAATAAAAATGTATGAAACATTCTTGCTAACATTAGATTTCTGGGTTTTATTAAACTTAAATTCTAGGTTAAATTTATCCTGGCAAAATCTCTCTAAATTCTTAGTGATCATAATCTGCAGAGTAACAGAGTTCCTTTGAATCTGTGACCTATTACAAGTGACTGTAGTGATCAGACATTACTTAAGCTCCAAAACATTAATCTGATTTTGCTAAAAAAATCAGGATGAGAAAAATACTTATTAGTTGCTATGACCTCATTTCAACTTATTGCATACCCTGCTTGTATATATCATTTCATATAAAAAGTAGGATTTGCTCTACTAGAAATAAAAACACATCTGAAATCTGATATACAGATTTATTGTCTTGAGATTAATTAATCAATAAAGTATGCCAATAAAGTAAACTTCTTAATTTTCAGGGTAATCTGAGTTTACCTCTTCATAATCTTACCCCCTTTTTCATTGCTAGTCAGGAAAATACATATGATAATGCTTTCTGCCAACTATTCACCTCTTTGGTATCATCAAATATTACTGAATTTATAGATATTGATATAGATATTGATTTGAATAGCTCAGCACTAAACTGTCCTTTATCAGCAGATCCACTTATTTCAGATTTTACTTATTTCAAATTCTGCTTACCACTGAATTACAACTTTCATGAGTTAGAGTAGTTTATATATCATCTGACACATTATTGTCATTAATTATTGTTCCTGCTATCATTACCATCATTATTTTAAAGCGAAAATACATGAGTGGGTTGCTTGGTATAATTAACTTAATAATAATTAACTTAAAAAGTTATTTAACTGAGAACATTAAAACTGGCCTTGTTAATTCTAGGCTTCACAGACGAGAGAAAAAGGCACAGAATGGCATTCGTACCATACATCTTTGGGATATATCAACCATTCTGGTTTACAGAAGGTAACAATCAGGCCACCTCTCCTTAGTAACCACAAACATCCAAGGGTATTATAGGAGTAGGGACTTTAAAAAACATTTTTTTTTCTACTACTACATACTAAACTCAGCTTTTTCATCAAGTAATATTTCAAATTCACCTCTCCTTGCACTTCCTTGGTCAGGATGGCGGAGACCAAGAAACTCCTCCTCCTTATGGCTTAGGAATGGGCTGAGAAATCTCAGGTTTTTCTCCTCACTCCCATCTGCTCGTCCATATGGGGCATCCATATGGGGCAGTACCAGCACACACATACAAAATACAAATACATTTTTGCTCAGAAGCAGAAAATGCTCCTGGGAAAGCCAAGCCTTCCTGAAAGGAAAGTGTCTGCTTTCAGACCAAGAGGGAGAAAAGGAATACATTTGATTCAAAGGAGCATCAAGGTAAACAATGTTCAGCTCACAGGCAGAAAAACACTGATAGAAAGGGAGATTTTACTAGCTTTATTCACAATACTGGGCAGAAAACCTGGAAAAGCAACAAGTTGAAAGTACTCAGTAAAAGTGTGCCTTTACCCTTTAAAATAGCACATTGATATTTTTCCTATAGATTTTATAGTACTAGAACATTCACAATGATATTCTCCTACAGTTTATTGCTTTAATGTATAAAAATACTGGAAACATCTGATTCTTAGATTTACATATTTAAAAAAAAGTTGTTACAAGACAACTTCGAAAGTCTGTTCCTACATAACACTTAGATCCCCCGAGGCTCCTCCATTTCTATCAAGTTCAATGAGATTTAAACAGGTTTCAGTGGAATTTTACTGCAATAAAACAAAAAGAACTTCATTTTTGTACTTTAATCTGATTTTCAAATAAAAGAGTTTATCAAAGAGCATTACAAAACTTGTATCTTTAATCCTCTGATCTTGGCAATTACTTATCATGTCTACATTAGGAAAAAACCTACATGTTAATGAGGACGGAAGAGCTGGAACAGTTTTTATGAGGCTTTCTTCCAGTAGTCTGAAGCTTATGCAGCATTGCCAGCATGGACCATGCAGCCTCTTCTATTTCTGCACTCCATTTTTCTGCATCATTTTGATTTCCATCTGTAGCTATGCCAGTCATTACAGTCTCTAACACTAGCTTGCAACAATTAAGATAAATTAATTCTTTTTTTGCTACAAATTTAATTAACTCTACTTTCCAAGAGAAAAAGATTGAGATTTATACCACTTATGTGGGGGATACAAATTGCACAATAAAATTTAATTGTTCCCTCAGACTGTAAGAGTAATATGCAGCAGAAAGTTCACTGAAGTCAACGAAAAAAATATCTATCAGGAGGTCTTCCTCCGTAGTGAATTTAGTTGCAATTCCCTTTTACTTTTCATGATTCAGGACCACTTATCATATCACACCTATCGCAAGATATGCTTTATCACAAAGATTTTCATTTCTCCTTGAACTCAGTCCTCCCTACTCTTCTATCCATAAATTGGTAAGTACATTGAGCTTTTCATCTGACAATGTACTTAATCATGTGCACACATTTAAGTACCTGAGTAATTCTGTTGATTGCTGGATCCAGGCCACCTATGACTCATCAGAAAGACTGCAGAGAGATCAAGACACTTAATAATTATGTGGTGGAAAGGGTTCAGCACCTCTTTGTTTGACACATTTTCTTCTACGTGATTTTTAGCAAATTACTTAAACTATGCCTCAAATTTGTCCTCAAAATGTTATGACTTTTGTCAAAGAGATCTTGTGAGAATGCAGTCTTTGAAGTCCATGAGACACTCAAATACAGATTTAATAGTATCCACAGAGAAGCCAGTAATAAAATTAAACATTTAGATATCGGTTAGCTGCAACAGACCTTTCTGTCTCTGAGAACAGGTGTTTAAAATCTGCAAAATACTAGAAGAAATGAGTTTAGAAATTAGTCTGCTCTGCAGTGAAAATATGTTTGTGTTCAAAATGATGCAGTGAAAGAAATGTCCTTACTAAGGGGAGCCCTAGGATAGGAACAGATATATGTGGTGTATATATGCCATTCCTGCAGTTCACTGCTATCTATAAATAACATATACATATGCATACGTAGACACTGGTATATCATAAATATATGCAAACATACTTATAAATATAAGGGTATGTATGTACTAGTGTATGCACATGCACACACACATACATAAATATATAACTAATAACTAATTAGCTAAGACAGGTCCTTATACTAATTTAAAATGTTTTTTTCAAAAGAAAATAGGACACTTTTTAATTCTTGGATGTTATTAAAGATTTTGAATTACCCAAAGATTCTTAGATTTCTGCTCTCACGGAAAATGTGAGTGACAGGGAAGACCAAAGGAAAGAGTTTGTTGAACCCACATACGGGTGAGAATGAAAATCTTCCTACCTAAATGTAACACACAAGTCCCCTATAGGACAGCACTGAGCCCCTGTATCTACCTTTCACCATGAAACAAAATCACAGTAATTTATAGAACCAGTGTAATCTGGTCTCGGAGGCTAGCATGAGGCAGGAAGTCTATATTAGCATTAGCATGAAGACTAAAAGCCCTAAGCAGCCCAGTTTTAGCATTTCTCTACCCTTTGGTTTTGTTATTCTTGCACATTCACACACGCACACACATGTACACTCTGGTATTTATTCATACATCCATATATATGTACATATATATGTGATTTTTGATAAACAGCTCTTTTTTTTTTTCCCTGAAATGGTAGACCGTGGAGGGAGATTCGAAATCTGTTTTCTTCCTTCTGTTTTTACAAGACTCTCAAAAATGGAATTTTCTTATAGATTATTTGGTACAAGAACAAGATAGTATATTACATATTGCTACTTTTTTTCTATAATGCAATTCAATATAACCATTATTAATCTCTTTTATGTAACTGTGGACCAACCACTGCTAATAAAAATATATCATTTGCATGAGCAAAGCTAACAGTTCTTTTAAAAAACAGTGTAAGAATAATTTTCATAATGGTTAGTTTTAATTATGAGCAGAAAAACTTTAAATGCAACAGCTCAGCCTTGCAGGAAAGTGTATATTTAAGCTTTTCCTCCCTGATCCTTTGAAATTTTAACCTCTTGCAGCAGCCAGGCCAGGCCCTGCTCACCCTGACGCTTCAGGGCAATAGGCAGGAGGGAGGGAGCTGCCAGGAGCAAGATAATTCTGTGGATTTGGGTCAGTTCGGTTAGTGGAGACCCAGCGGGGTGAGTTTTTAATCATTGGGTAGGGGAGAAGGCAACCCATATCATTAATGAACAATTTTGCTTTCCAGAGAAGCAGTGGCC
>JAWLRI010000618.1:1674807-1691100 GCA_034781795.1 Crypturellus tataupa
TAGGAGAAATGTGTTAAACAGTGGTGTGGAAAAAAGTCATAAATAAGAATTTGCAAGCAGAATTATTCGCCAAAGCCACTAATTGTGACGGCTTCGCAGAGATCTTTCCAATGGTTTCTCACAAACATTTTTCAATGCAGTAGTGATTTTCATCCACCCAGGAAGTTCATACAGAGTGGAAGTCTCAAAGTTGTTTTACACTGTTTCACATGACATTTATTCATAGTAACAGTCTCATTCACTCTTCCTGAAATATTCTTAATTTTCTTTTCCTTGTTTATACAAGTTTTTCATAATGTTAAACAGCAGATGAAATATCATGTGATTTAGATGACTGATCCTACCATAAATAATCAAAGATACAGATGGCACGAATAGTTTTAAAACATATCAGAAAAATAAAACATAACTATACTTTTTATTTTTCTCTAAATAACAGGCAGTATCCTAAAAGTGAAGGCCTATTTATGTGTAATATACATTTACTAAGCTATATTCATACTGAAAGAAATAACATGAGGGAAAATTTAATTTTCTACATTACTTACTTGAGACAGTTTAAACGACTGTATCTTTAGCAGAAATATAAAGCCTGATCCCAGATCCAAATTGTAGGTCTTTCTATGTTCCCAAGCAACAGGAAGAGGAGCACCTATGCTCGCACTCCGATATCCCACTAGTTTTACATCTGTGCCATTTATTTGGAAGAAACTGTCCCTCCATTACACTGAAAAAACATTTGGAGACTTTGCTCTGGCTTCAGCTGAGATTTGTATCTGCGAAACTGAAAGAACGAAATTAGCTTTCAGTAATTAATACTAGTTGACAATATCAGTAAAACAGAGAAAAAATGATTGTCTTTTCTAATCCATACAAGCAAGGAGTTGATTGTAATTACTCCAAAATATAAATAAAATCTCCAGTCAATAAAATATGTCCTATGTATATTTTCCTTTGTCTCGGTATCTTTATCAGTCATGTAAGATAAAACCATGATTCAGAAAGCACTGATCACTAGTGACCATTTAAATCCAATTGTTCAGGAATCAGCTGTACCAAACTATACAAATGAAAATCTAGATCAGTCAGGCGATAAGTTATTATTTATAATCTCATTTACTTGTTTACAGTCCTGAATAAAAAATTAGCTACCTTCAGAGTGTGAAAACTCAGACCTATTTCCAGAGCAGGCTGAAAAAGTGATCTTGAATCTAATGGACTTAACCCTTTAAGCAAAGTATGTTTTAATATGAACAGAAGAAAAGAAAAACCCTCTTGATGTACTTCTCCAAAGATAATCCCAAGTGGAACTTAACAAATTTGTGGGTCAATAAAGTATCACCAGCTAGAGGAGGTAAATGACTGCAAAAAAAAAAAAAAGAAAAAAAACATAGTCATCTTGGCACAGGATGGAGGTCAAAGACATTTTGTACTTCCTATTGCCACCCTTAAGGGTGAGGATATTCTTGAGAATGAAGAGGGAGTAATCTTTTTCAGAGTTTTTGGTTCAGAGAATTGCTTAGAGTTCGTTTAGGCCGTACAAGAAAGTCAAGTTTGAATGTGGCCTGACTGTGACAGGTGACATCCTGTACAGGTTGCAGTTCATGTGAACAGGTTCAGACATAGTAAAAATACAGGTAGAGGTTCTTGTGGCTGAGCCACATTTCTGAAGGTACCAAAGTTTTGCTTGGCACAACGATAAGGCACGACTGCACAAAGAGATGGAAAGCAAAGTATTTTTTATGTTACCTAAATTTTATGTGTTCTTTGATGCTCAGACTTCACCCTCCATCTCTCTCTTCCACTGATGGAGAACGGCTCTTGAATTCCATAGATGACACTCTTACAAAATGAGAACAACTTGGGAGGTATTGAGTCCGAGTACAACTATTCTGCATTGTAATTATTTCTAATTCAATGAAAAGTAATTTCCCAAGCACATTGCAGAGCACAGTTTTGCCCTCCAAGCAACCTGAAAATAACCCTTTCAGATGTGGTCATGGTGGACAATAGCTGGCTGCTGTTGCAGAAATGGTAATAGCACCCTTGTGTAAATGCACAACGATACAATCTTTAATTTCATAATTACATACTATTTTTTCCTGCCTCATTCAGTGTTCACTGCTCACTTAATGAACCACTATTGCAATGATTTGTTTTATCATCTCTGTTCAGTATATGGCCTTGGGCTTATTTACTGCACACGGTGTTGTATATTAAATTATTGATTTCCTCACAAGCTTTTCTATGGAATTCATTGCTAAACTATGTGAGTGCAGGTATTATTAATTACAAAAATTATAGAAAATATTAATTAATTTATCTTCACAACACTCCTGTCACACTTGCTATTTTACATGCAGGCTACAACTACATTGTTTAGCCCAGGAGCACCCACAAGCCAAAACGTGATATTGCCATGCTGCCCTGTTGAGGAAGCCTGCAGTTGGAATATACCTGTATCCCATAGTGCTCTGCCTCCTTAAACCTTTCTTTAAAAGAGTCTGCTCTTCCATACAGTATTTTAGGGTAGATGCGTTTGGGACCACATTGGTGCCTTTGCAAGGTAGTTCAGAGAATATTTGGGCCTAGCCAAAAGGGTGACCTTGAGGTTTTGGGTTGTTTTGTTTTGCTTTGTTTTTTTACCCTGATACATTAAGGGACTGTGGCTGAAATAAAATAAAATAAATCCCAAATAATCACAAAGTCCTAAATCCACGTGGCTGGTTTGAGATAATTGATTTTCATTTGGTCATACCATTTTCATTACACAGAACTACCAGCTCTGGCTGATGCTGCTGCAAGCACTGCTCAGTCCTTCTGCTAGTCACAGCCCTGGGGCTCAAACGAGGAACCCAGGAAGCGAAAAACGTACGTGAGTCATGGCCACTTGTGACAAGTTTTAGCCTAAATGAAATTCCATGTGTTACAAAGACAAAACCCAGTCCCCAGAGCCATGCTCATGATTATAGGCGTGTGCAACTCTCGTGTTTCCTGTGACTTCCCATGCATCAAACACTGTCCAGTTGTGGCAGGGGATGGATCAGCATGGCGAGGGGAGAGAAATCCTTGTCTCTGCAAGACAGACTTCTTGTCGGAATTATGCACTCCGAATCAGTTCATTAAGCACACAAAAATATCAAATTAAATCAGAATCAATTAGGTAAGTAATGCCTGGTCTTTCCTTCATGGTATGTTAGTCTGTGGCTAAATATATATCCTGTAACAGTGACAGCTACGTAAATACTGATGCAGTCATGTCTTGGTAAGCTTTGCAAAGCTGCAGTCACAAGGTAGAGAGAAGTGTAAGCTACTTCAATTATACAAATAGGGGATTAACGATATTGACATATTAACTTTCATCATGAGAAGTCAGGACATCTACTTAAAACTGACACTGAGAGTGTGACAGAAAAAAAAGAGAGAACAAAAAATTTTAGTGGGCCAGCTTCAGCTATGTGAAAAGGTCTTTCTTACTTTTCTTATAAGATTTCTGTGCTTTGCACTTCCCTATAGAAACACATGCACTCGGGAAGCCCCAGATCTATTTGGCATACTATGCATAAGTGGACTTAAATATTGGATCTGTATTTGATGAATATATAATATATAATCTCCATAGATTCAAAGCTTCTCAGATAATCCCCCACACCTATGCAGAATCTATAGAATTATTTCTTCATATGCACAGTAGTTTCAGGCATCCCAAATGCACTGGCTCTGCCACACATGTGTAAGCCACCTGTGAAGCACATGGACAGCAGACCCAGTGCTTCTCTGAGGATATGTGTCCGTGTCTAGTAGCCTTCGCCTCATTATGAAAGAACTCAATTCCAGGGTATCGCCTTTCGTTTCCCATCCTCGCTTCCCCCCGGCAACATGATACTTTTGATCAGGAACCATTTAAGTACAAATTTTTCCTTATTGTGGTAATCTTAAACAGACAGGTACTCATACTCCTTTGTCACATAGTCTTATGTGCTGAAGAATTTTGCAATTGGGATGGTGATTTTTTGTCATGTATGACATAACTTTCCAAAACACAAAACTTTACCAAGACTTCCCTTTCCATCTTAATGTTTCACTTTCGTTATGACACATTTCATTTGAACACCTGACAAGAGTTTGCCTAATTTAAGTCCTTTTGCTTCTCATATAAGTAATTTCTTTCCATTTCTATTATCCCATGCATGGCACTTTGAAGAATATGTCCTTTTAAATTATAAATACTAACTTCATCTAAAATTATACCTATTATATAAAGCATATTAACAAAATTACTGTCAGTAGGAAAAAATATTGGGATGAATGAAACAGAATTATTGTTTCATGAAATCAATGTCTCTAAATGAGCTGCAGAGTTACCTGAAGGGCCAGATTCTGGTATCTGGTCTGTTCCTCTCTGATGAGTTTTTTGGAGCTTAAGGGACAAAATTACTGCAGATCTGTCCTCTCCTGTGAAATGAAAGATAACTTATAGGTGTACTGAAGCACACACTCTGTTATTAATGCTGCCTGGATTTACCATCAGAGTTGCATTATGTCTTTTCACACTTTCTGAGACAGTAAGTAAGAAAGACAGTAAGAAAAAGAAGTACACTTCCTTCCCAGTGGGCAAAGTTTTGCTTTCATCTGGTCTGAAAGAAACATTTGTACGTGAGCATGTGTATCTGTCCAATTCAAACATACTTTTAATAAATTCTTTGGGCTTTGTATTTGATTCTCAGTGCCCTTCTTCTCTGACAG
The DNA here is from genome assembly GCA_034781795.1 of Crypturellus tataupa. Lineage (NCBI taxonomy): Eukaryota > Metazoa > Chordata > Aves > Tinamiformes > Tinamidae > Crypturellus > Crypturellus tataupa. Next base: position 1,679,554 of record JAWLRI010000618.1, read on the forward strand.
AAAACAAACAAACAAACAAAGAAAAAAAAACTATATATTTTCAAGAAGTATTCTTTCAGCATATGGAAAGGTTAAATTCACATCCTCACGCAAGAAAGCACATGTTTGCAGAGGGTTTGAGGGGAAGGAGAGGAGAGTGTGACTTGAAGAATAATTCAGAGACCTGAATTATTGCACTGGAAGATGGGCTTGATCTGGGTGCATAACTGAGTCCTGATATGATAAGGTATCGTCTAAGGCCGTAGGATTGCCATCCATACCATAGGAAATAGTCTTGTGAAAGTATTTTCTATTGTATTAGCCCCATGGTATGCAGTGATTTTCCAACATCGGTACATGAGCTTCAGACCTTACAAATTTCTCTCTGATGTCTACAGAATTTCCCCCTCCCATTACTGATAGCATCTCAAATCCAGCATCTGGTGAGAATCAGAAGAGAGATAGTATAATTAGATCCTGAAAGCTTGTATATATTACTTGCATCCTGTTAATCTAATAAAAGCTCTTACCTTCAACCTTTTGTCATAGATTTATTTCTAATACCTAAAGCTGAAGCTTCTACAGTGATAAATTATGAAACAACCATAGCTCATAAATTGAGCTTTCATGCAAAGCTACTTATAAATAGGAAGTCAAAGTATTCCAAATTAAACCACACTTTCTATTATATGATTGTATTGGCTATTACTTTAAAGTAAAAGTGAAATTAATTATAGGAAAGAAAGTAGAAAAGTTCTTATATTATTGTTATTACCTTTTAAGAGGAAGAAAATACTGAACTGCATCACATGCACTTTGGTTTTTCAAAAGAATTGTTTGGTGGTAAGAAAATAGGATTTATTGTGGTTTTGTATTATTTATTCCACTGTCAGTCTAGATATGTAATTTTCACTCTATACTTTTTTTTCACACAAGCTCTCAGAAAACCTCCATTATTAAGCATTTCATTACCCTGACCTTTTTACTATAAACATTTGGGCACAGATCTCCTATAAATGGGATGGAAAGAAATAAATCACTCTCCTTGGCATTTCCCAGGGTTTGCCAACATTGTTAGCCAACTGCTGCAGATGCCCTTCCTGGCACCAAAACCAGGAGCCTGCAGGAAACACAAAAATGCCAGGTTTCTCCTCGTGCTTAGGACGGCTTAGTTTGCTGCTGGAGAGCCCTGTGTGCTCTGATAAATGCCACTGTGCTGAATCAGCGTGGTGGACAGTTTAACTCAGTGACCTTCTCATAGTTGAGCATTTCCCCCATAGATTGCCTTTGACATAGCCTATAACATAGGCTGTCAAAACTACTCTAAGAAGAGAGACGTGTATTTATTTTGCCAGTGAGGAAGCCTTCCTCTGCACACATCTCAGGTGTCTTGGCACTCTCCTGGACAGTTTCATATGCTTTATAGTTTCCATTGGTGCGTAGGGGTTTTTTATCTGAGGCAATGTAAACCTCACACAGTCCCACTCTGTCACCTTGACATTTTACATGTGTCTTAAATGTCTGCGTCCAGTTTCTAGAAATGTTTCAAAACAGTTTTGTGGTGTCTCGCAGCCTCAATATCCGTGCTCACTGTACTTGGAGCCATGGGGGCAGTTCCTGTTTTTAGACTGGGCAACTGCTTGCAATACAATATACTCCACAAAAAAAAAAAAAAAAAAAAAAAAAAAATCTTTGGCGAGAAAACTTCTCTTGTTCTTGTAAACTTCTGATGACCACTCTTGGAGTTGTTAAAAATCTCCCACATGGGTTTCTAAGCTTGAAAGCTCTCTCGGGTCTTCTCAGCAATGTTGGTGCATTGAATCTTTATTTGAGGATTATGCTAAAATAAATCCTGAAGACAGCAGCACACAATTTTTTGACACAATGGGGTTTTCAGGGAGCTGTGAGTAGTTAAAGTCAGCGTCTTTTCCATCCCTGCCCTCTCAACCCCCTACTACATTTGGATTCCTTTCTTGGCAGCTTGGCATCTGACCACCAGTGATACCTGAAGTAATGGGTGATCAGACTGAAAACTGCCTGGTTTGTCCTTAGGCGAAATAGATTTTTTCCATTGCATCCTTTGCTATCTTATTACCAAATACCATAAGTGCTTTTTTTTAAGAAAAATGCAGACACCTCTAGCCTAAAACAAGTACTTTTTAATATACTTTTGTTTTGTTTTGACCACATCAGGGAACATATGCTAAATTTATTTTAGGATGACAGGGTTATAAACGCAACAAAAGTATTCCACATCTTCAGGGACAAAGGCCTTGCAAAAAGAACATCACTTTCTTACAGAGTATTGTTCAGAATCTCTGTATTTACATGGATCTAACACCAATACCTGTCCTCTACATTCACAATTAAGTGCATAAACTCTAAAAATCTATATGTTAACTGTTAAGAGTAACAAGTACTAACTCTTCCTCTTCTTTATATTTTTTTTAAGAATCACAGGAAGGTTGGGACAGAAAGGGACAGCTGAAGATCATCTTTCCCCCTGCTTCCTCCCCTCCTCACAGCATACACGTTCTCATTGTTCCTTATCTAAGATTAATCATTGTAATATGTCCCAAATAAACTTTTGCCTTGGGTAATCCACCAGCCTCCCCTTTTCCTGCACTACTCCCACCACCTGCAATTAAAATATAGACTCCTACTCTCAGTTTGATATCAATACACATCTGCTAGACCATCATGTTGTAATTTTTCTTACCCAACGTATGAAGAGAGGCAGCTTTCTTTTGTATTTTTTTAAAGAACAATATGACAATTAGCATGAGAAGAAAATATCAGAAAAAGGACTGACAGACTAGAAAATCACTTTGCATTACACAGCCCTGAGCACAATGAAAGTAAAAACGCTGGGTAGAGATAGCTTAATGGAAAAGATTAGCCAAAGTATGATCCCACCGGTGCTGTTCGGGTTGCATGCTGAGAAAAGGATTTCTGAAACCCAGACGAAATCACATCAATATGGGAAATTGACAAACAGGCAAGGGCTGCCATAAAATCCATCTGCAGTGTAAATAAAGTGTTGTCTTTTGAACACCCCCTACAAATATAATCAACTTTGATTTCATTGATGAAAACGACAGAGAGGCATCGATGCTCTGTCAGGAGTGAATAGCACTTTTATTTGTGACAGAGTAATAGGCAAAGCCAAGGAGTGACGGTCTAACAACAACATGCACATGTCTGTGTTTAGGCACATATGGTGTGTATGTGTATGCTGTATATTCAAAGAGAACTGTCAGCCAGCATTATACTGTATGTAGATCACATTAATTTGTACCTCTAATGTAATGTACATAACTTTCATATACAAATCTGATAAATGAATAAAAATTACCTCATAATCACTCATAAACCATAACTAGTGAGGAAACACGTTCTGCTCCTTGCTGGGCCACCTCCAGGAGACACTGTCCCTTGTGGCTTTGGTGCTTCCCCATGATCACAACTGTCTTGGGGATGGAATCAGAACAGACTGGGGACTTTGCCCCAGTCACCACAGAGCTGGTAGAGAATGTCAGCAAACGAAGAGTAATTTGAACAGTTCACGTGAAGCTTTTTCCGAAGAGGAATAAGCAGGCCAGATGTTCGCACTGCATACACAGTACATCAGAATTACATTTAGCTATAGAGGAACCTAAATTCCTTATGATTTGAAAATATGCAAAGCAGGAACTCAAACTACAATAACTCTATTTCTAATAGGAAAGTCTTTAAAAATGATTGTGATCTTGGAATTACCAAAACAGTGAAATGACAGTCACAATCAAACGCCTTCTATCGTTTTCCATCCAACGCAGTGCTATGGCAAGAAGAGGAACAGCTATGTAAGCCAACGAGGATACTAGAATGGGGAAAGGTATACAGTAGATGAGGAATCATGCAGAATGCAGGGTACAAAGAGACAGAGATAGGAAGGAAACAGAGGAGCTATCCTTATCCCACTGCGTATGATCACCCCTAGACCAGTAAGTGCAGTATACTGTGGTCCTGACCCTCAGCACAGCCTTCTAACACACAATGTCCTCATTTGTTCTCACCTGTTGGTGTTCATACAGAGGCAATACACTGAAAAAACTATAAGAAGGAAGCGCTTTGAAATGTTCCACTATTAAAACACTAATGGTTGAAATGTCTTCAAAAGAACTTCTTGCTTTACATTTTTGAAACGTTTGTATCCATCTCACAGAGCAACTTGAAACAGATACTATGTACCCACGGTCAGAGCATCAGCTGCTGGCCAAATTTGACTGCATTTTCATTTGTGTTCGGTTCTGTGGGAAGAGAACACTCTGATGTCCTCTTTCAAACCCTGAACATTACTGTGCTCTTGCCACATGGGTGACACTTGATATGTCTTAGGAAGACACATTTTCCCATCACTTCTCTTGCAGTAAAGAAAGTTGTCTGTTGAGTTGTGAGAGTAGAGTAGATCCACTTGGTCTGGTCCCATTTCCCTGGGGAAAATCATTTATCTTGTGCGTTTGCAAAATTTTCAATCCTTGTGTTAAGCAGGGTAGCATTTGTTTTGCTCAAGTCTGAGTCTGCTGTTATAACTAGTACCTCTAAAAAGAGACCAGATGTACGATGACAGAAGAGAAATGCAAGTTGCTGTGCCACATACTCTTTGTTCTCCTTTATTTTACAGTTTGATGGTTAGAAAAATAAAATTATCCTGGGAAAAACAACAAAATAAAGTTTGCTTTTACACATGAAGAGAATGGTTTGCAGTGTGCAATTACATATGATAACTGTGTACATTAAAAAGAGATGAACAACTTTACAGAGAGCAGAATGTCCTCCTTCTGGGTCACAGAAGTTGTTACATTTATCTGATGTTCACATTAATTTGGTACGTGTCTCTTTAAAACAGAAAAAATTCCTTTCCTTCAACGGGTTTCACTGAAAACAAGTTTCAATTAGAATGTAACTACCATTGATCATTATATCACATTATCATTGAGTAAAGGTAAGTAAAGTTTAAAAAACATGGTTGCTTGCTTCAGTTTCACTATTGGCACACAGTGCACATTCCAAGCACTAAGCTACACTCTCTGAACAACAAAAAGTGACTATGCTATTGCTTTTCCCAGCATCAAAGATAAAGACATCTTCATTTGGGTATTATTTTCTGGACATATTCCCATGCAGATTTAGCCCTGGGAAAAAAAAAAAAAGAAGAAAAGAGAGAGAGAGTGATTTCTTATGACATTGGTTGACCTTGGTAAAACACTGATTCTCCTTGGCTTGATCAGCTCCAGACATTTGATTTGATCAAATCCGATCGTCTGAGCATCTTTCAAGAATTCTGTTGAGTCATAGTCATTTATCTGACTGGAGGAAAACACATTTGATACAACACAGGGAATGTGAAATCAAGACCTGTGTGTCACCTGGTGGACACACTCCAGTATCAGCTTCAGAAAGTCAAGTAAATAGCCCCTATGCTCAGGCAGAACCTGGGAGCGGTGCACATTATATCAACTAGGTTGAACGTAAGTCATTTAGAATTCAACATGTCAAAGTACAGAAAGCTTGTGGCTTTTTAAAGAGTGGTGCCGGAGTAAATTTGAATTCTATTATTTCCATATTATGTCCCCTAGGCCTTAGTAATGACTACAGAAAGCAATTCCAGATGAGTTATGCTTGTGAAAACATGCATACATGGCTGCGGCTCTCAGCAACAGCCTTCTACCTGAGCAACAACGCTATGGTGACACATACCAAATACTTCAGCATGATATTGAATTGTATATGTCTCTAATGAATGTCAAAAAATGAACACTATCAGACTGAAACACTGGACTTTGTTTTCCTAAATACTTGATACGAAAAACATCACCAAGATCCCATTAAGCTCCACTATCAAATAAAGAGTTGCACTTAATCTTGTCCAGACAAAGCAGATGAAGGCAGCTCCTGAGGTGCACAACGTGCTGCTGCTGCCCCCTTAAGACAAGCAAACATAAATAATTGTATGTATGCTGGATTTTGTCTACATTTTCTCAAAGGTCTTCCTAAATGAGCTATTGCAGAGAGATCGTAATAAGGGGCTTGCCTAGTGTTAGCTGATAAAACAATAAAGCCCGGATTTAATGAACTCTATTACAAGACCAATAGAGAAAGAGGGGAAAAAAAAGTTTAATTTAGGACCTCAGAACACATGGGAAACAGACTTTTTTTTTTTTTTTTTTTTTTTTTTTTTTCCGTGTTGGAAGATTTAAGATAACAAAGCTCAAACTGTGAAAATAAGGATACAGTTAGCATCACCAAAACTTTGAAGAAGAGCTATTAGCAGGGGGCGAAAAAAGGCTTCGTCCCTACCCCTGCACTTTCGGATGACATACAGCTCGGCAGCCTAGGTAGGCCATGAGATGATTATCTGAAATCTTTAACAAGGATGAGTTATTATCACTTTCCATTCCTTTAACCTTTGTCAAGAGACCTGATTAATGTTTGGTCATTTGTGCCTCTCTTTAAATTTTTCCTAAGACTCGGATATTAGAATTTTAATGGCTGCTTATAGATGTCCTTTGAAACTGAATTGCATAGTGTAATATTTTGACCTAGACTGATGTTCTCCATTTTCACTTGGCTGTTCACCTCTACCTCTTTGAATCAAGCTTGGCAGACACAGCAGGGAAAGGAGAAAGTTAACTTGCTAAGAATAAAAGGCTGAGGTTTTATCTTCTTTCCGCCTATTCAACAAACTTAATATGGCAAGACCACAGAGACACAGTGGGGTCCAAATAACTGTAATTACTGAATGTATAAAAACTGTAAGACCTGCTGCTTTCAATGGTTTCTGGTGGCTTCTAAATTGTAGAAGAAAATGAGGGCTTACAGAAATCTCGTAGACGATTAAAAACCCACTACCTTTTGCTGGGTAACACGGTGCTTCCCTCCCCTGCTCTCCATCCTCTGTACTGGGAAGTGTCCGGGTCCTACCAGCAAATCCCTAGGCAGAAACAATGAATGGAAAATCATGCAGTCAAATAAGGCAAGCAAGGGCAGGAGGGAAGCAGTAATGGCAATTGCATCTATTTACCTGTGCTGGGGATGGCATGGCAGGGACATTGAAAAAACAGGCTATGTGACAGAAACTATTTTGTTGCCAATTATCCTCCAGCATCTCACTACAATATGTGGAACATTTCAGTTACTTTGTCTACCTTGTGGCAGAAATGCAAGATTCCTGGTGACTATTTCATCAGAACAAAGTAGAAAAAAGTCTGACAACTTTTCTCATATTGGTGCTCAAAAAATGAAAGTAATTAATTGGAGTCCACTGCGTGTTTACTAGAAGCAAACAAGTGAAAGAAAAATATCATTGTGAATAATTGTTCCTATTCAAAAGAATCACCACTATCAATTTTCACAGACGAAACAGCAGCAAAGACTTCTGAAGAGCAGCTAGAATCATGGCCTGAAAAGTTCATCGATGCCACCTGAAAGTCTGTGTTTCTCCACATATAGTAGCTGTTTAATAAAGAATATGTAGTCTCCCTACTACCTTTGCACAATAACCTTTAGAGCATCATTGCAACAGCACTATTATTATGATTATTAAAAGCAGATAACTGAAGAGCAAATAAAATTGTATATGCCCTGCTTATCTAGTGAAGGTAACAGTGATTTTCATTTATTTCATAATGATTTTCTTATTTTTTTTTAATATCATTGTGAATATAAACACTGTGGTCATAGTGGAATTCCCAATGCACTTAACGCAAGACTTGTCACAATTTTTGGTTGGAAAAAAATAATGGATATATGGTCTTTTGTGAAATATTTTTTCTAGTCTGAGTGTTTGCCTGAATGCAAGCAAAAAAGACAAGGTCAGAGGCAGAGGCTGCTGCGAGCTGATCGCTAAGCAGTGCTCATGATGCTTCTTGCATTTTCCTAAGAGAAGAGCCACAGTGTAGCACTTCAAGTGCAGCAAAACAAAGCTGGACACTTTACATTGCTTCTGTTAGGGAGCCTGTGCTCACCTCTTCAAAATAAATTAAAAATACATTTTGGAAACAATTTCTAATACTTGTTGTTTTGCTTTTTTTGTCATGCCTTCCACTTCCTCTTTGTAGCCAATGTTCATATATTTTTTACATTATTTTTCTTTCTGCATGTCCACTTAATGTGCCTGAGCTCATTTTTGTGCCGTTCTGCATATTTATAAAAGCCTGTACATTCTGAGAAGGAATATTTATCACAGTGAAAAATGCAACTGCCTTGGAGCTTACCTTTTGAAATGGGCACATTTTCAATGCTTCCCTTGATGTTCTACAGCCCTGTAGATGACAGTTCTGTCCAAAACACTTTTTAGTATAGCATCTCTTGTAGTTTTCCTTGTGTTCCAGTACTAATTTATGCCAATACCCTCCTATGAAGCTTCTTTATGATGCTATACAAACATTTTACATTCTGCTACTTAAATGCGCTAAAAAATTGTTTAGGTCCATGTTATGTTCTGCTGCTGGAATTTCAACCTTGCAGCTATTACAAACTTTTTGGATTTAAATATTCTTTAGCTAAAGCACAGGTTTTATCCTGACACATTGGTCTGTAAAATTTAAAGGACATGAGTGCTCAAAACCACAGTTTAATACTGAAAACAACAGCAACTGCTTTGTGAGTTGGGGTCTTGTTCAGAGAAGAAATTAGATTTCCACATTTGGTATAGCTGAAAGAGGTGCCTGAGACACATTGGTAGGGGCTCTTCCATGGCATGGATGGAAATTGGGGTCTGGGCTAAGTATAAGGCAGTGAAGAACCAATGTTTTATTATGAACATTTATTACTACATCCTGTTTCTTATCTAGGACTATTCATTGTAAACAAACTGAAACAAGTTTTATGAAGCAGAATCAAGCCTGCTGCCCTGAGAGAGTGGCACTCTCCCCTGCAGATTGCTTCATATCATTTGCTTCAAAGGCTTGGGTTAGTCATTTTACATGTGCTCCCCAGTGCTGCTTGCACTTCAGTATAATCTCCCTTCTTCCCTTAACCTGTCATATTAGATATTTTTCCCTATTTATCTGAACAATGGAAAATCAGCCAGACTGTATGCTGTGACTATTTCTTAACAGGGAGAAATAAATCAGTGCCTTCCTGGCTTTTGAACTCACACAAGTGGAGCCATACCACTAGATACTTTTAAGCCATTGGAAGGCACAAGTCACATTTCCTTTCTTCTTTGAATACTTCTAGTCTTTTAATTTCATCCATACTATGGCTTCTCTTCTACTGCTTAATTTTGTTTGTCTCTTTTTTTAAATTTCATACTCCTTTTGATTATGCAGAGCAATGCAGAGAAGTACACAACTACTCAGTAGTCAGAGGAAAGCAGACTTTGCCAGCTCTTTGAAGTTTTGTATGTATCACAGAGCTTTATCAAGCCAAAATATTGCAGTGCTAGATATTGCTTTTAATATTAAATACTTAGTCTGTGTTTTAGTCTGTCCGTAATAGGATATCCCTTTTGCTGATGCAAATAACTCCAGGCACAATTTAGATAATTTGACATAAAAGTATTCTATTAATTTAGAAAACCATTTATCTGGATGTCAACTAAGCAAATGTATATATCCGTTATTTAAACTCATAAGCTTAAAGTGAAAAGAGAGAGGTCGTTCGCATAATGCTGTCACCACTGTCTCTAAGTTGATTTTGCATTTGCTTCTGATCATCTTTCATTATCATGTTTGCATGTATAAGCATTTGTAACACGTCCCCTTGTTTGCTGGTCTATGGTTACAAATTAGAGCCATTTCTCAGATGGCTGTATCTACATCACTAATTTTATTGTAGAATATCTGGTGTCGTCCAAGATGTACACATGCAGGCGTTAGCAGCAACAACAGAAAAGTGAGTTTGAAGGTGAAAGAGAAAAAAAAAAGAAAAGAAAACTCTCAGGAAAAAAAAGGAAGAAAAGAAAACACTCAGTGTTCTCTTGACTAATAAAAGAAAAAACACTTTTGCTCAAGGAATATGAAATTCAGCTATAGGAAATTCTTATTATACACACGCTGTAGGTGACACCTATATACATATGGCTATATGAGGCAGTGACAGCTGGGGAGCAAATTCAAGACTAAACATCTGATCATGCTTATCACTTTTGGTTGTTAGCCCGTTCCCTGGCAGACTTTTGTTCATGGTAGCTAGTGTTTTGGGACAAGGTACCTAAATACAAATGACAAAAAGTTGGGAAAAGTGTTTGATAGGCCAGATGGTTGTGTTGCCATTCACAGGGATGTCAACAAGATGGGGAAACGAGCTCACAGCAACCTCATGAACTTCACCAGAGGGAAAAGCCTGCTCTTGGGGCAAACCAACCCAGGTACCAGTACAGGCTGGGGGGCTACTGAAGATCAGCCCTGCAGAGAAGGACCTGTGTATTCCTGGGGGACAAGTGGCAGATGAGCCAGCAACATGTCCCTGGGGGAAAGGCAGACAGCATCACCCTTGTCTGCGTGAAGAGATCAAGGGAGATGATCATTCTTCCCTGCGTTCCCTGGTACCACAGAGTCATGATCTTACTGTAGCAAGTCCAGCAAAGGGCCACAAAGATGGGACTTATCATTTGAGTTGAAGCTGAGACAACTAAGACTGTTCATCCTGGAGCAGAAAAGGCTCAGGGATATCTTATAAATATGTTTAAATATCTCATGGGGGAGTATAAAGGATTGAGACAGACTCTTTTCAGTAGTGCCTAATGGACAAGAGGCAATGGGCACAAACTGACAAGCAGAAAAACACATTTATACACAAGAAGAAAGCCTCTTGCACTGTGAGGTTGTCAAACTCTGGCACACATTGCCTGGAGGGGCACTGCAGTCTCCGGCCTTGGAGATGCTCAGAATTTGCCAGGACGTGGTCATGTGTAACTACTGTAGGTGACCTTGCTTGAGCAGAGGAGTTGGACTACTATCTCCAGAAGTCCCTGCCAGACTCAAACACTATGTAATTCTGTGAAACATCATTTCAGGAACAAAGGTTCAAGAGATCTTCACAACAGGCAGTGTGGACAAAACTACCTCACCTCAGGCTCCTTATGCTCTCCATAGTCCCTTAATGCTATCTCCTTGCACTTGCAAAGACTCTCATACGCATAGGAATGTAACATCCCCAAGGAAAGAATACATCAAACAAAACTGGGCCATAACACAACAGAAAGGACTCTCATTAACCATGTCCCTGCCTCTTTCCAGAACCCCAGAAATGACAGTGAGATATTGCCACCTCCACATTCACATTATTTCAGATATTAATTCAGGATTAAAAAAAAAAGAGTAACCTTTGAAGTAACTTCAAAACTGCCTCAGCTGTTACTTAGGGTAACATTGGATTTATGTAAGAATCTTCACTTCAATTTTTGAAAGAGAAGTTTCTAACTTTAAAAGACATACTAAAGGACATTGTTTTATATGTTTTTTAAGAATTATCATCTTCAATTCAACCTTGTAATTTCCAGTCCTGAGGCTAGGTATTACAAGAACATTCTCCTGTGATCTGCAAATGAACAGTGTAGCTTCATGGAGCCCTTCTGAA